>NJDC01003412.1:89636-113785 GCA_002245475.1 Calephelis virginiensis
CATATCGAACGAGTCGCTGCGAAACTATACCACCTAGTTAGATGTCACGGTGTTAGTGACGGTGAGCCTTGCTCGCCTTTTACTAGCTGCCTGGCAAGGAAGGCAGATGGTCTATTCTGCAAAGGAGCCCGGGCCAACACAGGGAAAATTTGTTTGTAAATTGATATTAAAACATACGTATATACCTACATAGCAAAAGACTGGTAACAAAGCAAGTAAGTATCTTCACGCCCATATCCCCGAAGAGGTAGGCAAAGGCACAACCAGGGCATCCACGACTAGTCGAAGATACTAAGTCCCATAATGTGATAGGTGGCAAGCCTATCGCCAACCGGGCACATATCCTATCCCGAGCAACATTTTTTTTATTAGAAAATTTAAAAAATCCAATTTTCTTTTAGTTGCCCGACCCGGGATTTGAACCCGGGACAGTCAAGTCCAACAACTGAACCGCTAGACCACTATTCAAATATTAACCGTCTCCACAACGGAGGATTATTCGGAGGATTATTAATAGGAGGATATTCGTCCACTGTTTTGGGAATGAAGTTTCTTATCGCATGGTACAAGCAATAAGCGGAAACAACAAGATCGAAAAAAACATAAAAAAAGACTTTTTTTGGACATTTCTTGCTATGGTATGTTACTGCCGCTAAAGAGGATGCGTTTCAAATCCCTAGACATATTTTTTACTGACGCCAAAAATACGAAGCTTTCTATTCGACTGTATTTTTTTGTAATTAACTCACAGATTTAATGGTTCTCTTTTGGAGAGGTAATCAGAGTTTTTGCGCTTAAGCTGTTACTTTATCTGTGTTAAAATTCGGCCAGTGACCAATGAATTTCGACGACTCTTTTTTTCAACTTATCTTTTTTTCAAAAGATAAGTCATAATTCAAAAAATGTGCTATATATAATTACACTTACTTATATTCACCCCAAGTCCATTACTAGGCATACTATGGAGTGCCAAAGGTCATGCTCCCTGCATGCGTAGCTTCCTCCATATTAATTACCTACTCTTACTCTCATAGTAACGGTTTCAGAGTCTCTTATCACCACTCTCGCTCTAAATCCGATCGATTTGATTATCGACGTCTGCTCGGGTATCTACATCCTTCCACATTCGAATCTTATATCTGTTTTTTAAAATTTTCCTCTGCAATACTCTCTACATGATCGTACTACAGGAGCATATTTTTTTTCAGTTTTACACCAGCAATTTCTGTCAATTCCAGTCGCTCTCAGATCACCGTTACGAATGCGGTCAGCGAGTGTAACACCATGACAGATTTTCCGTAGTGCGTAGTGTAAATATTTGTTTATAATCCGTTAAAAGCAGGTATCTAGTTTTTTTAATTATGAATTGCCTCTGTAATCTAACGTCGGCGTCGGACTTAACTTCTTGAGGTCCCGGGTTCGATTCCCGGGCAACAAAATAGAAAATGTATGTCTTCAATTTTCTATTCAAAAATAACGTTGCCCGGAATTGGGATATATGCCCGGTTGGCGATAGGCTTGCCACCTATCACATTGCGGTACTTAGTGTCTTTGGCTAGTCGTGGGTGCCTTGGTTATGCCTCTGCCTACCTGTTCGTGGATGGGGGCGTGAAGATACTTTTTTTACTTACGACAGATATTTTCACTTTTGAAATAGTTTTCAGTCACTAATCAATACGGAACCCATAAAACACTATACGAAACAGACTCACACTTGACCGGTATGAGAGGACGTCATAGTAAAATAATGTCTATATACCTTTCTAGTGCCTAGTTTCCATATTCCCCCTAAAATCAATATCGCTGTTGATTTTGTTTTATTTTATTTAACCAGACGATAGTACCCGGCTATCATGTGTTCCAAACAGTGGAAAAACTAGAAGCTAATTCCTAGGTCTAGATTTACGCATCTCCATACGTAGCTGATCTCTTAGTGCTTAGGAACCAAATGTGTGGTATGTGTTGCAAGTAAATGCTTGCTGTAGTTTGTCAGGATAGTTTAGCAAATGTTGGACATGAGTCCAAGCAAGCTTCCCAGCAAACAAATGACATATTTTCTTATCTATACATACATATACATGTAGGTGCATACAAATAAATAAATTTGGAGCTTGTTTTATTATCCCCATTTAACTTTATGCATACGAATGTATAAGTGTATACGGTGGGTACACTAAAATAAAATGTTTTACAATTTTTTCTGTTTGTTTGTTTGTCCTGGTTAATCTCTGATATAGCCGGACCGATGTCGATGGGACTTTCACTGGCAGGTAGCTGATGTAATAAAAAGTAACTTAGACTACTGTAATTGTAGAAAAAAACTTAAATAACTAATGAAACTAAATAACTTCCTTGTTAAATTCCACGTGAAAGTCGCAGGCAGTCGCAGAGTAGTAAATACTAAACATAGATGACTTGGTTTCCGAAAGTTTTTGACCGTCCTTCTCCCATAACTCTTTTAAAAGCAGAAAATTTAAAATTGCACTTATTGGCATGCAATAAACCCGCCGTTCTTTAATCTGACGTGGTCGAGTGTATTTTCAAAGTCAAAAAAAAATTAGACAGACTAACCCTACACGCGTGTCTCTATATAGAGATTTAATACATAATGGAGGTAATTAGCCATGGTATACGGTATCTCCTATATCTTAATCTGACGCGCCTGAGTTACTGCAAAAATCCCCTCTTGGGCTACTCTACCATGTTCTATATAAAATTCTCATGTCACATTGTTCGTTCCCGTACTCCTCCGAAACGGCTTGATCGATTCTCATGAAATTTTGTGAGCATATTTAGTAGGTCTGAGAATCAGCCAACATTTATTATTTATCAGTGAGAGTTTACCACTCAGTGAGTGGAAATTAGGGTGAGTCACCCTATTTTACTCAAAATACATTAAAAATACAGCAGAACAACGTCTGCCGCGACAGATAGTAACATATTTAACTCTATCCAAAAATCGGCCCTGTGGTCTAGTTGGCATTGACTAAACGCGATTTTGAGTTCGATTTTCGGGTTGATGCCAAACCAGTAGGTAATCAAAATGTATTTTTTTTAATTTGTAATATAAAAATGATTTGCTAAATGTGTCGCTAAGCGCGTAACTTCCGTACGACTGAACCGATTTGGCTAGTAGTAGCTTTAGTTAGTAGTAGAAGAGAATCTTATGAAGAGAAAAACCGGGAAAGTTGCAGGGAAAATGGAGAAAACAATACTTTGTTTTTCCCATACAAACTGAACGGGTAGAACGAAGTTCGCCGGGACTGCTAGTTTTCTAATAAAAACAACGTTGCTCGGGATTGGATAAATAAATTGGCGATAGGTTTGTCATCTATCACATAGCACTAAGTAGCACTTTCGACTAATCTTGTGTTCTCTGCCCTATGTATTGCCACCTATCAGTTATCACATTGTGGGATTAAGTAGTACTTTCGACTAATCTTGGGTTTTCTCAACCCCCTCTACTTACGAGCAGCTACTGAACGAGCGTGAAGATACTTCTTTATAACACTACCCACAAATACAATGTTTAAATGCTATTTTCGTTCGACACTACAGGAATCATAACCCGTAAAATTTTAATTTATTTTTAATTACTGGTTTGAAAGTTTATAATGGACGCTTGACCGCAAATTTGAACAATTTTAAAGGGCTCTTGTATCATAATAATATGTGAAAAGAGCAATTCTGTGGATTTACAGCACAACTAGCGAGAGAATTATAAATATTAACTACGAGTTCGTTATTTATGACGGTGGCAGTAGCATATGCGAGGTATCCACTTAAATTCAGAATTTATCGTACTTTTTGTCATTGCCACTTATTGAAATTCTATTTTTACACCTTTTTAAATGACACTTGTAATTTGGCACAATGCGTTATTTAAAAATGTATATACTCACTTATAAGAATTCTTTATTTATATTACTCGATTTCTCTGTAATTTATAAACCGATTTTAAACGGACGATGGACTACGAGGGGTGTCATAAGTAAGTTTGACGTGTGTGTGTGTGTGTGTGTGTGTGTGTGTGTGTGTGTGGTATGTATGTGTGTTTGTGATGTGTGTGTGTGTGTGTGTGTGTGTGTGTGTGTGTGTGTGTGTGTGTGCGTGTGTGTGGTATGTATGTGTGTTTGTGATGTGTGTGTGTGTACGCGGCATCATAACTTTTATACGGATGATTAGATTTAGATGCAGATATTTTTGTTAAAAGCTGATTGTTGCGATGGTTCTTAATAACATCACATTTAGATTTAGTGGGTATTTTTTATTGTAGTGTTATTTTATTTAAAAAACAACCAATTTGTTCTGATGTTAAAATCCCAGGAAAACTAAGAAAATTAGCTATGGACGATATAATGTTGAAATTAAAGTCGGTTTTATCAGTATGACTATATTTCAATAATTTTGTGAAATGAAATGAAATTTATTAATTTGCGTTCTGGGTCGTAATAAGATGTTAAAAAATATTAAAGTATATCAACATATTCTATCATATTTGTGATAGCGAGTTTTCATACTTATATCATGCTTATATCGCAGCTAAATTTTAGGAAGGGTTTTGTAGAGATAAATGGTAACATCTGATAACGCCTTGTCAATTTGACGTTTAAATAACTGTTACCTGTCATTGTTACGCGATTCCTATATCTGTCTATATCTAACTAAGATAGGTAAGAACAGAAAGAATTTTACTAGGATATATACACTACTAACGGAAAGGAACAGAAGGAGGAATAGAATGGAATTTTACTAGGTAGTATACACCACTACTTTGCACTACTATTACTACTTTAGTAAAATTTGTTTCCTTTCACAAAAACCCGCCTAGATTAGAAAAATCGACACCGCCGCCGCCGGGGGCGGCGAAGACCCTTGTTCCGCCCTGGGCGGAACACAGCCACAATGTCCTCTTCCGAAACGAACCGAGATCCCACCCTAAGCCGAGGTACGGTCTCACAGGAGACACCCTTAAGAAGGGGGGTCCCAGGCCCCACCCAAAATTACATCTCTGGCTGAGCACTCTGCTCGCCCACTAGCCCGATGACGTTGTTAAAGTCGATAGACGTACACAACAGTAGTCATTTCGAAAAAAAATATTAGAAAAATCACTTTTCCTTTTCATGTAACCATACCATCAGTACTCGCGATTATCGTGTTCCGTGGAGGATATAATAGTCTATGAAATTGGACGTATGCAAAGATTCCAGCCAAATGTTAGCGAAGCACCAGTAGCATCAATGGTGTCTTATAAGCGATGGTCGTCCTTGTCATTAGGAGAGCCTGCTTGATCGCTTTCTTATACATGAAAAAAGAAAGATACTGCTATACTTATACAAGCAGTAAAATGACATATCTAATCAGCACTTTATTTCTCTATTCTCTATTTGCAAAATTTTTATAAAGGTTTATATTTTGTTACAAATCTTTGGCTGTTTTTTTTAAGTTTTGGCTTGGGTGTTAGAATCTGCCATAATTATGTACTATTCATTTGTATCAGTTATTACCCCAATTTCGCAAAACTGAACTTGAATAATTTAATATAAGTCGTTAGTCGTCATAATCAGTCTTACCAGAGGCTCAGGTAAGCGGCTAACATTTTTACCCAAGCTTATCGAGTGAGATTTGGCGACGTCGAGAAAACACACTCTTTTTTTTATGAATCCTTAGTTTGTGCACTTTTTTAGTTTTTGGCATGGTTAATCACATCTGGTATTAATTAACTTAAATTTGCATCAAGATGCCTGATTTAGCACAATCGGACTTAAATTATTTAAAATTGGTCATAAGTAGTCATACACAGTTATATCAGGGTCTGCTTATTCAAAGTGACCACCTTATTCAAGCTTATTTAGTGAGTTTCAGCGGCAACATGGAAATACACCAATTTCTTCATTTCACTTTTGCTCTTTAACTAAACAATATTGTAGAAAATGCCATTAAAATTGACTTATTTTACTCGATACACAAAAAACTGCGTCCACTTTTTTCATCATCAAAACACCGTTGTGCATTTCAACTGAACAAAATTATACAAAATGCCAAAACTGACTAATTTTACACATATGTAGGAATACAAAATTAAAAAAAAGTACATCTTTTCTCTCGATTTCGCCAAAAGCTTGTAGTTGAAAGTAGAAAATAATTTTCCTTTACGTCAATGGTGCTGTTTCAGAGGTTTTGTGGTTTGGAGTACTAGGACTTTAAAGAATAAAGAGACGGAGATGTTGACTCCGAGGAGACTCGAAAAGCTAACACTTTACCGGAGTGCTACGCGTTTCGTATACATTGTATGAAGTGCGTTGTAGACCCTCTACACGTAGCTTTTAAGATTTAAACTTTGCAAGGTGTTCTACTTTTAGCTTTTATACCCCGTAGCTTATTTGAAATTAGGGAGACTGCTGACTTTATGTTTTTTGAGCATACTCTATTTTAATAAGTGTGAAATAGATTATAATAATTAATTTCTACGTTCGTTGGTCATTGCATAACACATGAACGGATGGAACAATTTCGCTAATTCATTTTTTTGTTGCGTTAACTAACGTCAGGGGAAAATTATCACATTTTTTTAATATTATTTATGCAAAAATGAACCGTAATTTCCCTTGGTCATCACACGTGAACGGATGGACCAATTTTGCTAATTATTTTTCATTGTTGTATTAGTCATTGTGAGGAGAAGGATCTTATAAAAAATATAATGTTCATCGTTAGGACAGCACAGCGTCTGTGGTTCAGCTAATTTATCATAATCCCTACTAATATTATAAATGCGAAAGTAGCTCTGTCTGTCTGTCTGTCTGTTACGCTTTCACGCCTAAACCAGAGAACCGATTTTGATGAAATTTGGTACAGAGATAGAGTAGACCCTGAGGGACAACATAGGCTATTTTTTATTGCAAAAAAATAGGGGAGAATGGGTAAAAAGAGGGGATGAATGTTCGTATGGAAATTGGTCAGTTTTAAAACTGTAACAGTAAAACTTTGTGTTTAGACACTTCATGATAAACAAAAGAACATAGGCTACTTTTTATTGCAAAAAATGGGGGAGAATGGGTAAAAAAAGGGGATGAATGTTCATATGGAAATTCGTCATTTTTAAAGCTGTAACAGTTAAACTTTGTATTTAGACATTTTATGATAAACAAAAAAATATAGGCTACTTTTTATCGCAAAAAATGGGGGAGAATGGGTAAAAAGAGGGGATGACTGTTTATATGGAAATTCGTCATTTTTAAAGCTGTAACAGTGAAACTTTGTATTTAGACACTTTATGATAAACGAAAGAACATAGGCTACTTTTTGTCACTAAAAAATGAGGGAGAATGGGTAAAAAGAGGTAATGAATGTTCGTATGGAAAATCGTCATTTTTGAAAATAAGTTAAGTATCTTCACGCCCATATCCCCGAAGAGGTAGGTAGAGGTACAAAATATAACAGGGAAAATTTGTATTTAGACTCTTAATGAGGAACGAAAGAACATAGGCTACTTTTTATAGCGATAATTTCATCAAAAGTATACTTATCAACCTTATTATAAAATAATATAAACACGGAAACGTACACAACCACGTCACCGCTAAATGTGTTTAGTATAGATAAATTAATCTTCCAGATTTTTCTCTTAATAAAATGAACCGAAACTCGCCTTTTATGACTAAGTTGGTATGAAAGCAGTTCGTCTATATTTTTGTGTAAGAGCTCGGAACCAAAATCTATACTATCTAATATTAAAAAGCTGAAGAGTTTGTTTGTTTGCTTGAACTGTCAGTGCTAGAGAGTCGTATAGGCTATACATCATCACGCTAAGATCAATAGGAGCGGAGCACCAATGATAAATGTTTTAAAATCAGGGGATTTTTAACTATTGAGAGCGAGCGCTGCGTTAACGGTGAAAGTTTTGTAAAAATCAAATAATTGTTCCCCTTTAAAAGTCCTAAAAAAAGTCCGCGACAGCACATTTCTATCTTTTAAGGTTAGCTCACTATAACCTAACCTAACCTAACCAAATTTGTTTCAAAATAATGCATTATTTGCGAAGGTTGTTTTATAAACACGATGTTAATCCTTATCCAAAAAATACGTCATTCACCACAAGTATTTAATTTAAAACAAAATTGCATTTCACATCACTCGATTTTAATGAATATCTTAGGAGATATTGCAGTTTTAAAATAACACTATCAAATAGAATGTAATCACTACGTTAACAATATAGTTTAGAGACCACGCGACACAGACGCGTGGTAAGCGCGTGGTTGACTCCTTATGGAACGGTTGTGGTCAGTGCACTACATTCTAAATTTATTCTTTCCAGAACATCATCGTGTAATACTTTTCAGATGATATTTAAATAAAAATAGATTAAAGTTAAAAGAAGGACGTAGGCCGTTTATCATCTTAAAATTTCAACGGGTAGCGTTGGAAAGTTAAATATTCAATAAATAGACTACGCGGGCGAAGCCGCGGGTAGCAGCTAATAATAAAAAACATAAATTTTACACTAGCGTCATTTGATTTACATTCGAATATATTCATGATTAGGACAAAAAAACAAGTGATGCCAGCTTAGTGAATTCGTGAAATCTAGTAGAAAATTTAATGAAAACCGAAGTTCGCACAATCAAAAATAACACAATAATAATACGTAGTAAAGTTTTTTATTTAAAAATAAAAAAAGTTTAGTAAAAAATTCATACCATATAAAAGTAAAAAAGGAACTTCAAAGTTTAATAAAATTGTCATTAAAACTTTTGTAACCCTGTGTAATGAGTGTCTTACGAGTAACTAATTTAAAAAATACTATTCCAACGCGTTAACAATATTACATACAGAAAAAGCTTAGTTAATTCTATTAACCGTATTACCTCTGTTTAATCTGTATATAAGTCAGCAAATGCTTATTACTTGCATCATAAGGTATTCATACAATAATAACTCGGAGTAAATATTTGGCAAATACATAAACAAGTAACAAAGATGTGAAATAACTCTATAGTGTATTTCCCGTGTTGGTCCTAATCCTCTAGGCATAAAACATCATTTGCCTCTCTGCGTAGCAACTTGTAACAGCGGGCATAGGTTTAACAGTCGAATAGCACTGAAAGTGGAGTAGGTACTGGGCAGTTACTTGCTGGATTAGGGATCCACTGCCTAACCTTTTCCTGCCGCCATAACGGATATGCCATGTTCTTGTCCGGAGATTAGGATACCCGTTACATTTGGATATTAGGGCCAGCACATCAACAGGCCACCGATACATCCATAACATCTATGGTATGTACAAACCCCGGTTGTCTGTATCCATGAGGAGATCCGTGTGCCTGTTTCATGACTTTTCCCACTAAAGAACTTACCTGAATGGAAATATGTTTTGGTAAAAAAGAGATAAATTTTGATGGGCATTTAAAATATTGCGATCTAGACGTTGTCTGTGGTCACGCTCATGTGTCAAAGTTATATAGGTTTCTCGCTGCAATGCGTTTAAATGTTAGATAGAAAGTAGCCTATGTCAATTCCTAACCGCATAGCTATCTCCATATACAAAAAAAAATATCCAAATTGCGCTCCGTTGCAACATGACAGAAGAATGAATAACGACAAACAAATACATTTTTGCATTTATAGCATCATTCTTAAAAATAGCTTTTAATAGAATTTTTATTTTAATTCTTCATTTTATGATTTCTAGAGCATAGGTTTACCGTCACTTACACCGTGATATTCTACTAGATGGTAGAGTTTCGCAGCGGATCGCCCGGGTTGGTACCACCACCTTGCCTATTCCAGAACGTCAGTATTTACCGTTTTCATGTTCCGGTTCAGAGGGAAATGTAGCCAATAATATAAAGAAAACTATAATACTTTAGTGAAAACCGCCGCGTTCAAATAAATATAGATAAAAACTGTGAAAATTCCAAAAATCATTATGTTTGGTTTCATTCCTAATAAAATTATGACTTCTATGTACAGATTGTCATTATTTAATAATTATCATACGCATAAAGAATATATAATAAGTAATGTACGAAAATGCATAAATAAATAAATATCATATTAGATCCAATCAAGGGATGCGGTCAAATAAATACGTTCAAAAAATCTGTCAGACTTATGTTCAATTCAACACTTACATTTGAATTTTAGATTAATTAATTGCAAATACCTATGCAAAAAAATTCTAATCTTCCAACTTTGTAACGAAAGTTACAAATAATCTACGGCTACGAAGGACGGCCTACGCTACCACAACGCTACGCTTGGAATTTTCGTAGTGCAAGCCTCAAAGTTGAATTTTCCGTAGTGACGTAACAACTAAGCTACGAAAGTACCAAGCTATCATAAATTACCAGGAAAAGATCGATGCTACAACACTAAATAGCAAAACACCGACGACGCCCCGCGTATGCTAGTGTAGTAAGCTAGGGCAGCATAATAGTGAATAGATGTGAATAGTTTCTATAACTATCAGAAGGGTTGGAACAGTGAGGGTGGCAGTGGGTTGGACGCTATAATATAATAATATATATTCACACCTAATTTATATGTGTATTGTCAGCAGTTGTAGTGTTTACAATAAATCAGGACATTAACATTTGTATATTATCAATTTAAAATCAAAATCGGAATATTTTATAAAATGTGTAATTCCGTATATTAAAAATTGCAACATATTCCTTATATTTTAAAAACTTTACTTTCAGTAGATACGTATTAAATTCTTGCCTAGATGTAAATTAAGATACCACTATTTTCGAAAACGGAACACGACAATAGCAAACACAGATGTAATAAAGCCAAGTCAAAATTGGTACTAATCATAATATTAATACTTGAAGCAAACATTTTGGACCCCTTTATACGAAAATTGCGCAGATAGAGGATGATGAAATTTAGCACACTTATACCTTATGTGTAGAAAAAGTGCAGAACGCTTATCTTTTCCAATAATAATGCTTATAAAGTGCATTAAATAAAACACTACCCACACTACCATGCATTTGACAAACACAAACAAAAATATTAACAACGATAAAAGATCACAGGTGGCGCACAAACTATATTCCTAATGTTTGAAAACAAAATAGTTGGTCTTGATAAATGAAGATGGCGTTCTAATCAAAAAAGATATTAAAATTTATTATGGTCGAATTTCGACCACTGGACGACCACTAGTCTAATTAAACCTTTGTGAAAATTCAATATGTAAATGACAGTAAATGTAACACTTTTTGTAAAAAGCGTAATTCTGTAAGTTGTGCGTCGCGTAAAATGAATCGCGTAATTGACGATGTATTTGGTTTCATACAAAAGACCTGTCAGTTTTTCTACAGTCATTAAAATTACTGACGAAAACCACTCTACGCTGTAAGGTAAGACTGATGTTTGCATGAAGCCGATATCATTACATTGGTGAGCAAGTTTTAAACTTAACTCTGTGACTGTGGTAAAACTGACAGCAAACTGAAAAGCAACTCGTTTCACAAGACTCACAACTAAAAAAAATACGCTCGTTTGGCTTAAACCTAAGGCATTAAAAATTGAAAACATTGTTCCTTATATCTTACGGAAAAGGCTGTAAGATATTAACAGACATTTATTTCACTTAATGTTTACCCGCCACTTCATTAGCGTAGAATGGTCGTGTTTATTATAATAATACTTAAATAAAAACTGTAAGCGATTTTATGATCAAGAATTATGTTCCTTATCCTTATATATTATAACCTTATATATATTATAATATAATATATTTAACCTTTATCGCCATTTGCGGGCTGACATTTCAAAAAAAGTGGCCCATTCTTGAAAACATCTTTAGGTACTAGCATATCAATTTTTATATAACTGGATGGAATTGGAAACCGTAGCAGACAGACAATATGACATTTAACTTTCGCCTTTTTTATAATAGATAGAAGTATGGACTAAAATACAAGCGCTGTTCAAATATTCATTAAAAAATCTAAAACCGAATTTGAATGTAGCTGGCTGACTGAATTCATAAAAATAAAAAAAAGTAAAGAATCATTATAAAATACTTAAATAAAAACTGATTTTATGATCAAGTTTTATGTTAGCTCTTAAAGATTTTTCGATTAATATAAAATGTAATCAATCATTTTTACTGCGTTGTAATGTCAGTAATTACTTTTAGTTGGCAAAATAATTTTGTGAAATAAATTTGCTTTACAATATCTTTCAGCTGTTGCTGGGAACTAAAATCATTTAAATATAAATTTAGTATCTCAGCACCAAAATGTTGAAACTATTTATTTATACTTTATGAGCTGTTTACTCGCAACTTCGTCAGCATCGTTTTCATACAAAATTTTATCCCAAATTATGCTTAGTTCTGTGGTGTTTGTTTTCAAAAAAAAGAAGCCGGTGTTTGAACCCGGGTCTTTAATTCTATTCATATTAAATTTCATAAAAACCTTTATATGGGTTTAGACGTGAAAGCGTAACAGATAGACAGAAAGACAAAAAGACAGACAGACTTTCGAGTTTATAATATTAGTTGGATTGTGTCATATGAATACAAATATGCAAAAAAAAAGAAATATGACCAGGAAAAACATGAAATTGAAATAAAAAAAGAAGCTATCGTGCAACAATTATTTATTAAGGGTAAGAAATTATTTTTCTAGTTTAGGAAAACAAAGGGAACTATTAATTTTAGGGGCATTTAAAGGGATTTTCCGACTTATTTTTTTCAGCAACACACGTTGATAACACTTTCCACATTTCCACAAATAAATTTAGACGTTTGTTTAACAAAGCACCGTCTAAAATTTTCATCCAACCAATATCATGCTATTAATCCAATCTTTGACAGTGTTTTTTAAAACATATGTTCAATGAATGTTTATGTTTTTGTAGTAAGACGGGTTAAGTTTTAAATTTAAATATTTACGAGTATTTAAATTAAGAATTCTAGTATAACCTTTTTCTTAATCATCTATTACTAGAAAAGACGCTTCAAAATACAATAATATATAGCTATATATAAATAAATACATTCTGTACGTAATACAATTATTTATGTACGCAGTTAAAGGTACATATTTATTTTAAAAAAATTAAAAGAAATTTTAAATTGAAATTTTTCGAAAATCATTCAAAGCCCAAAAAATTAAAAATATTGAAATATGACGCTGACGCTCTAACTAAAAACTAAAATCACGAATGAACCCGTCGGTTGCCATCGTAGTTGTTATGTACGTCATTATTTTGATGGGGGTGAGTTATAAATGCGGGGGATGTTAATATTTCCTTACAATTATGACAACCTAGTATCAGGGGTCACAAACTAACGGTAACCAGTGATTGGCAACATCGTAATTTAAAACTAACTTTAATTTTAGCTCGCTTTTCTAGAAATATGGATGGATATTTCTGCAAAACTTATCGTATGCCCAAAGTGTTTATTTTTAAAACTGTAAATTCTATGTACCTACTGTACTTTCTTTTATCGAAGATCTTATATCATTGCTTAAATGAAAAATCTTACAATTACGTACATTTTTAATCTACCACCATCAAGTGAGCAAACGAACTAGCAAGCGAAAACTGTCTCTAACTATAGGCCTCACATAGATATAATATATACTCGTATGACAAAGATAGGTATGAAATATTTTTCGAGTTCTGTGTTATAATCATAAGTAAAGCTTATACTCAACCATTTAGGGGAACCTAAATTTATAGTTTATTTTATTTTTATTTTTATGGTAATTGAAGGCAAACAACCAAACGGATTTCCTGACGGGAAGAAATTCACGTCTTTCACGTCACGGCTTTCGCAAATATCTATTGGCGAAAGCATATTTCAAATAGGTTTAGCAGTTTCAGTTATTACAACACTATTATGCGTCATAATCCTCTCAGTAACTCACGTAGGTAAATAACAAACTCATCGACAGTACCTATAATAATAACACACTGAAATAGTAATATTGTTTACTTACGCTAAAGTCACTAGAACTAATTATTTAACAGTTTTTTTTCTATGATATTGGAAGGCAAACAAGCAGACGGATTTCCTGATGGTAAGAAATTCACTGGAGACACCAAAGGTGGTAATGGTGCGTTGCCAACCTGAGGCCGGGATGTTAGACCTCGAGCAAAAGTAAGTTTACCGGCTACCTTACCCTCCGAACCGGAACACGTCATGACGTTATGGCGGCAGGAATAGGTAAGGCGGTGGTACCAATCCGGGCGAGTCGCTGCGGAATTCTACCACCTAGTCAGATGTCACGGTGTTAGTGACGGTAAGCCTGTGCTCGTCTTTTATGACCTGTCTGGTAGAAAGGCAGATGGTTTATTCTGCAAACAAGCCCGAACCAAGATGAGGAAAGTAATTATAGTGCTTTGTGACAAGTGTTACAAATCTAAAAATGTAATTAGTACCAAAATTCGCTTTTGAACGTCATAAAATAAAATCTTTTTACGAACGTCCAAAAAATATAAACATTTCATCAAGAACATTTTTCTCGAAAGTTTAATCTTTTCAGTTCTACGAATGTTGCGAAAACTATTTCTTAAATCCCCATGACAGTTATAAATTTTAGATGTAAGCTATATAGAAAATCTTGAAACATGTCCGAACTTCCTCTCGGAGGTCGATCATACTAGGATATTATAAACAACAGAATATAAGGCATACAATCTGCCTGTTCCACGAAATATCCTCATACTCTCTATAAATAACCTTGCTTAATAAAATAACCCGATTTTTTAAGGGTTATTACAAACGATTTTAAAAACTCTTTCTGTATTTTTTATAATATATTCAATGACTGGTGATAAGGCCGCATTTGTGTATCTTCTTAGTTTAAGTTATTTTGATGTATTTGTAAATTCTCTGTTTTTAGTGTAAAATAAAGAGTTATTGTATTGTATTGTATTGCATAGCACGTTCTAAGATCGCACCTCCTAGGTGCTCCCATCGGCTCCAAGTCTAGATCTGATAATACTCATGTTTGTGTCAGTTACTTACAGTTTTACTGTTAGGAAGGTCTAAGGGAGTCTGTCTATAGATATATTTTGATAGCACTAGGAAGTAAACAAAAAGAACTTTAATATTATAATACCACTACACAGCCGACGTCGCCAACAATGACGTTTAAGGTATGCTGCCAATTTTATGTGGAACCAGCAACGTTAAACTTTTTACGATAGGTCGACGATCGACGTTCAAATCAAAATCATAATCATTTATTACTGATACTTAACAAAAACCAAGGTTTTGTGTGAAGATGATGCCAAATAGACTTGAATTTGACTGAATGGCCTACTACGTCAGTCGATACAGGCACAGTATACCTATATAATATTACGAGTATAAAGAACAACATATGCTTCGTAGGTAGTATCACATAGCAAAAAAAACAAAAATCCAGTAAGTATCTTCCCTAAACTTTCCTCGAAGAGGTAGGCAAAAGTAGACAGATTTAATTCTACTACTCATTTTAAGAGTCTGTGTTTAATAGAGTAAATAGTAAGCAAAAATCAATAAGCTTTAAGTGGCACATACTACATACTGCCTATGTATTTGTTACCTTTTATGTATGTCACCAATTCACTGTGTGTACCTTCCAAAACTGCAAAATATATTCACTCATATTGCAACACTAGCAGACCCGGCGAACTTCGTTTCGCTTGCCAGTTAATAATAATAGATGAGATGGAAAAAGATAATAGTGGTAATTTTGATATCTTCTTTCAACGAAAGTAATAAAAAGAGACAAAACACTTGTAGTTCTGTCAGATTAGTACGTGATGACTTTTCTACAGACGTTTAATCTTATCATTCAGGAAACGTTGATTAAAAACATTACAATTTAATATGTCCGGACTAATCTGACGTGTCTAAAATGTTCCATCTCTTTTGTTTTCGTTTCATATGAAAAAGAAAGCATGCATCTAAAATAAGTTCAGTTAACAGCAGAATTACCACCAATATTTGTTTTTACTTTTTTTAATCTTCTTCTAAATCAGTGATGTATAATAATTGATTCTCCATACAAGCTTCCACCTTTATTAGGTAGAAAAGCTATTTTTTTTAAATAAAGTAACTTATTTTAATTCCGAATCTTCAACTAGATAGTCTAAATTTTGTGTAGTGTGATAAATTTTCACGCTGTTTAAGTATAAACAGAGATTAGTAAATATAATATTTGGCATAAGATTGAGCTGTATGTTCAAATGTTTCTTTTCATTTCTTTCAAGTAATTTAAACACTAAGTAAGTCAAAGAGTCACTAAGTGTTGTTAAGTCTGTAATTTCTAAAATAAAAAACTTACGACTTAAAAAAGTTGTGAGATAATCTGTAAAGGTCGTACTTTAATTAAAAAATAAATGAAATCAGACTACGTGTGAATAAAAACCCAGTTTACATTTTGACTTTGACCCCGATCCCAAGGGAACCCCTTTAGTAAACGGGATAAAAATTAACATAGCCTTCCTCAAATATAAATATCTACCGGCCAAGTTTATATGAACGGTCCAACAGTTAAATCAGACAGACAGACAAAAATAGTAAAATAGTTTCTGCTGGTAATTTTTAGATCTTCATTTTTTTTTAAATATGTACAGAATTCACTTCCCGGGATATCAAACAATCTTGATGTAAAACGTATCCGAATTCCAATTCGGAGGTCGATCATACCAGGATGTTATAAACTCTAGGATCTTAACACTGTTAATGTCTACTCAGATGAAAATCCTTAAAGCCCTGTATAATAATATGAGGTAATTAATATAGACTGTTAAAAAAAGACGTGTAATATAATGCCAAACTTGAAATATCAAATGAACCGGTCTATCCTTTACTTTATTCTTTTATCAGTTTATTGTCTACGGCCAAGTAGAAATAAGCTTATTACTTTTATTAAAACTCGACGCAAAAAGAGGGGTTTAGGTTTGACGTGTCTGTACAATGGAGAATGGATAGTAGCTACAAAACATGTAGGTTTTATCGGGGTGTACTAGGTATGTGGTAGATAGACTACTGATATAAGTCGTATGTCCTGTACATCATATGTTGCCACGCCATCTCAAATTTACCTTAAATTACCTATTCCTGCCTTCAAAACATCGCGTCAGTTACCGTTTTAGTTTGCACATGTGGCCAAGATGCTGTCATAATATCTAATGGCGAAGTATCTATCAGTAACACTTATGCGGCCTATAGACGACGATTGTCTCTTCTCATTAGGAACTCCGCTACTTATTCGGTATCATATTCTATCACTTAAGCGCAGTAAAACTACAAAAAAGTTGCGAAGTGTCAAGGGACACCCGGATGGAACGAAGTTCTCTCTCCCCCCTCTCTCTCTCTACCTCTATCTCTCTTATAGAGAGAGACAGACAGAGAAACATGAAAAAAATAAAAAAAATAGAGAGAGACAGACAGAGAAACATGAAAAAGAAATAATAAAATAAAAATAATAATAAAAAAAACAAACATTAGGAAGAACCTATCCATATTAGGAAGTCATGTGTCACGACCAGGTTACGACTTACATTATGTTGTGACCAATGTTGTCAAATTTCAGTTCAATCGATTGAGAGTCAAAAAGGTATCTTCACGTTGTTTGGGAATTAAAAAAAGTATTTTACTAGGTAGTAGAGTTTCGCAGCGACTCGACCTAATTGGTCCCACCGCTTTATCTATTCCTGCTGCCATAACGTTAGAGCTTGCCGTTGACGTCTTCCGGTTTGGAGGACAAGGTAGCCGGCAAACTTATCATCCCGATCTCAGGTTGGCAACGCACCATTTCCCCCTTTGGTGTCCATAGGCGAATTTTTTACCATCAAGAAATCCATCTGCTTGTTTATCTCCCAATATTATAAAAACATAAAACGCACATACTCCCGAAGAGGTAGGAAGAGGTACAACCAGGACACCCACCAGTAGCCAAAGACACTAAGTCCCACAATGTCAAAAAAGGAAAACCTATCGCCAACCTTTTTTTGATAACTTCTTTAAAGTTTAATTACAAAGTTTAACTCTTACTAACAAATTCACAAATCAAGCTAAATAAATATATTAAAAACACCTTGCACTTTTGAAAATAAAACAATATCATAATTTACATTATCAACATTTCTAGAAAAAATCATACATTTCCCGGCTAGCAACGAAAGTTACTTTAACGCTGGCCTCGATAATAATTTTCTTTGCGGAAGAAGTACACACTCATCTTAGTGCATGAAAACCATTCCAAGTCGTAGCTTAAGCAAGAGGTGTGCCTCTATGGGTGTATGCATCAGTTCCGCCCTAGCCCGCCCAACCATACATTGAAGGGCGGCAACAATTTTCCATGGGCGTTCAAGTTACTAGGAACCCATAAGCGTAGAGAAAGTCTTAGTCTGAAATGAAACAGGGAACTGTAGAGACGATTTTCACGCATGCGCAATAACATTCTGACAAATTTTCCATAAACATGAATGATCAATGCGTAACTATTGTCTAAAATATAATGTTATTAAGAAAAGAGAAGAAGAAGTCCTACTTTTCTTGTCCTTCCGTAACAATAGTCATTTCATAGTCATTTCTGCTGGTATACAAATTACGTATTATAATTTTGAATTAAGCCTAACCTTAAACTATTTTATTTAACTACAATATGGTCTGCTGGCAACGATGAATTATGATAAAATTTTAAAACATATCTAACCTAAGGTTTAGGTCTGACTTCAAAACCTGATCAGATTAGAAATCAAACCTAAACCATGGATATGGTATGGATATCGTACCATTTATATCAATTTGTGACCACAGACCACCGCGATAGAGTATGAAAACTCAGTGTTTCTTAATTAAAAAACAATTAATTTTAAAGGAAACTCTCTTAACTTAAAAAACTCTATCCTGAGTATCTTCAAATAATGATTCATTACATTGATTCTAACCTAGGTCATTAAGTAAATCACGTCTTCGTTATCTACTCCTTTTTCACTTTCTTTTAGCTGAGTGGAACTTCATTGTACTAAGCTCTATTAGATATAAAAAATAGGGTTGACTTCTATGGGAATCCATTTACGGTCTCATTAGTTGATAGTGACTAGTCTGGGTCAAAGTAGAAGTATCGAAATGTCAACTGTCAAAATACCAGTATATTAAACCCAGGATGGCATGATACGAATGGTATTTCGAAGTTCGATTTTTATAAAGAAGTAAAAGTATACAACGGAATTCCACTAAATGCCGATAATAGAGCTTATAAAATACACAAGTGTTTTTCTGAATATACAGCTTTATGTATTAATCCTCAGGTGTTATGAAAGAATTTTATTTTAAGATATTTTTATCAGAGCTTATTTTTTTTAATTGTATAGGCAGTACTTATTTATTTCATTAGCCTAAAAGGTTTTCATTGCACTTGTTATTAAGAAGAACGACACCGTTCACTGTAGATCATGTGCTTATTTTGTGTTAAATTTCTATTCAAACCACGAGTATGACGTCCAAGCTGACGTAGGTATTCAACTTGCTTACTTTGTTTTACAAAAATATGTCAGGTGCTTTACAGCGCTGCACGGGCTTACGAGGATGGGGTATTGAGCCTTGGGCGTACGTCGTAGGTCGTGACGCGACGCTGATGACGTCACACGCCCGGGTGGAGGCTTTAAAGCCGGTTAGGGTAGTCGCCCCCCGAGAAAGTCAGCGCCAGTACGATCAGTACCGGCTGCTAGGTAGCACGTCGCGATTTCCCGTATCTCTATGTTCGCCGATGATATTACCCTCAAACTTCATGCTGTTTTTTTCTCGTGGTATCAAATATGGAAACATACCTGTTATAGATCAGCGTGTTTCACGATGTGCTCTAAAGAACTGTAAAATGTTAATTTGCCACTAAATTCAATTTTCCTTAATACCGCGTGATAAAGGTATGTATAAACATTGTTACTAATATTTATACGTTTCTTAGCATTTTAGTAGAATTCCTATAAATATAAGGAACAATTGCCCACAAAAGCAAATACCCGTAAAATTAAATGTTTTACCTAAAACTAGGGAAACAAAATCGAAATAAATAATAGAAGTCTGAGAAATTGAGTTACGTTCTGAAAGCATGTTTTATAATCAAAATACGTACAATATTTGCTATGTGTATCCTATTTACACAGGATTTGGTTTGTTATGATGATTATTTCCTATAATTTAGATAATGTGACCCAGAACACATCGAGGACTACGACTTGTGTTAACCCAAGGTTTTTATTTACAATCTAATTTCAGCTTCAATGCACGAAAGCTGCTAAAAATAGTCGGCGCTAGCGCTCGTGTCGTCCACAACCGGCTCTCATTTTCTCAACACACTATTTATATAAAATAAGCAACGAGATATTATATGATAAGAAAATAGTTTAATCTGGTATTAGACAATGAGAAAAGTGAGAAAAAAAGTTCGATAGTCGCTGAGCGGCTGTGGATTTGATGTTCACAGAGTGAATTAGTGCTTCCATTTTTAACAGCGCAAACATAAAGTAAGTTGATAGTTTTATATTTTTTTAGTGTAAGCTAAAAATGTCCACGTGGGGATGACTTGCAACGTGTATTTTATATACATTATTTCATACAAAAGTCTTATCGATAACATAAGTATATACCTTAAAGAAATAATAAATATTCACCACACATGTTAAACAATTAATAAAAAATATAACTTAAATCTACTTGAACAAGAATCTCTACTTAAAAAAAGAAAGTGTTGTAACATGAGTGCCCAAAAGGAGAATTACTCGGTATTTATTGAGACATGGCGAACCTCAACACTGATTTTCAATTTTTAATGCGTAGTAGTAGTAGTAGTATACTTGAGTGAATTAAAATAGGCCACTTAAACACTTTATTTAAATGCAAAGATATTTTTATTATTAGAGCTAAATTCATGTAGCGGAATGACGCACAGGCACTAACTAGATTACAGCTGACACTACATCGGATTCAGCTTAGACATGCACCTACTATCTTTTTATTCAAATACATTAATGATCTATGTTCATTATATCCATTAGCTTACGATTGGGACTGATTTATATAAGTCAGTATAAAAAGGCAAATCCATAAAACACTAACAAACTTTTTTTCTAAACATATCTCTGGACAAATTACACAAATTGAATCTAACCCCAAAGTAAGCAAATTATATGCTTGTGTTATGGGTGTTAGTCAACGATACCAATACATAGAAATACTTATATAGATACCAGAATAAATTTATATAAGCTCCCATTTCTGGAAAATACAGACATTTAATGTTCATCACACAAATGCCTGCTCCTGTAGGGAGCATCGCGGTTGGTCGTAGCGTCTGCGCTAGCCACTCACCCAACGAGGCAGTCATGATCAGTACTCCATCACATTTTTATGGGACCACCAGGCAGGCTACTTAACTTTCCAAAAAGAATGAAAATCTATTAACTAAATAATCGCGTAGCGAACATACAAAAAAAAATACAGACGAATAATAACCTCCTCCTTCTTAGAAACCCTCGTGTTGGTCCGGGCTCCTTAGCAGAATAGACCATTTACCTTCCTGTGCCAGGCAGCTCGTTAAAGGCGAGCACAGGCTTACCGTCACCAGCACTGTGACATCTGACTAGGTGGTAAAGTCTCGCTGCGACTCATCCGGATTGGTACCACCGCCTTACCTATTCCTGCCGCCATAACGTAAGCGCTTGCCGTTGACGCGTTCCCGGTTCGGAGGGTAAGGTAGCCGGTAAACTTCCTTTTGCTCGAGGCCTAACATTCCGGCCCAAGGTTGGCAACGCACCGTTACCACCTTTGGTGTCTCAAGGCGTCGTGAATTTCTTACCATCAGGAAATCCGTCTGCTTGTTTGCCTTCCAATATAATAGAAAAAAACTGTTAAATATTTAGTTCTAGTGACTTTAGCGTAAGTAAACATTACGATCTATTTCAGTGTGTTATTATAGGTACTGTCGATGAGTTTGTTATTTACCTACGTGAGTTACTGAGAGGATTATGACGCATGTGTGGTAATAACTGAAACTGTTGAACCTGTTTGAAATATGCTTTCGCCAATAGAAAATCATCAAAATAAGATTTTGTCAATTAGCTTTGTAATTTTAAAGATTCAAATGATCCTGTTAAGGATAAAATTTTCAGTATAACATTTTCTATCTATTGCCCTAAAAAAAAGTTGTAAAAATTCATGTTCACAAGTTTTACTTAAATGCGATTGCTCGTTTGCCGCCTTATCAATGAAAAAAAGAAAGTGTTTAAATACTTACTATTGAGATTTTTCATATTCGGCCCAAATCACAGAGGGTCCGGTTTTAGAGAGATTAGATATTTAAAGAAGAAGAAGTTCCTTAATTCACATGGACCATAAACGGTTCTTAAGAGTATATCTTATATATAAAATTCTCGTGTCACAATGTTAGTCTGCATACTCCTCCGAAACGGCTTGACCGATTCCTCTGAAATTTGGTAAGCATATTGGGTAGGTCTGAAAATCGGCTAACATCTATTTTTTATACCCCTAAGTGATAAGGGTGACTCACCCCAATTTTTTTAAATAAATCACATTAAAAATATAGCAGAACAACGTCTGCGGGGTCAGCTAGTATTATATATAATTCCATAATCTAAGAGCAGTAAATCTACAAAAACCAACTTAGATTTTAATAAGTAAATCATCTACGTAAATAAAAATTAAGTTGATATCTTCCTCCATATCCTTGGAATTCCATCATCAGGTCAAGACTTGGTGGCATTGGGACCACTTCGGAAGTTGATCGAAGAATTATAACATTCATAAGAAGGAATTCATAGGAGTCGAACATACAACCTCTTCCTTTTGTCAGTAGGTAAAAATCAGGACCAATAATGACAAAAAATTGGTGTAACAGGTACAACTGAAACTGTAGAATGAAATGAAAACCTAAAAGTCGACAGTCTCGCCTTAGCATAATTAGATATTTAAGGTGGAAGCTAAAGAAAGAACTCGCCACCCTCAACAATAAGCGGCTGTTACTTCACGGCTAAGTCTATTACGTAGTATTTATATACTCTTTGGCTAAGTCGTTCTTATCTGTATAGTAATTTCATTGAATGAAGTAACCGATGAGTTTCATATATGTGTATAATGAAATAAGACAACTCTCTGACAAGATTCTGAGAAATATATCCCTGAGTAAATAAAAATTTACAACTTCATCAAATTCCTTCTTTAATTCAATAAAAACTAATTACGTTAGAAATATTATTAAGAAAGTGTAACAGCATAAAACGGTAAGTAAATAGTAACCTACTGAGTTGAAACAATTAATATTCGAAGCTGTAACAGTTGTCATTTAAATCAACTCCCAAACATACTTTATGTTTTTTGGTCTAATTGTTCGCTTTACATACTAAACCCAATTGATCTGGTTTCACTTAATTAGTCTATTCCAAATTTCATCAAAAACAGGAGAACGCAATTTTCAAACCAAAAACCTAGCACTTTATTTTAGAAATTTTATATTTACGAGGGTGGATTGAAATTTGAAAATACTCGGCCTAACACAGATCCACAGAACAATATTACTCGCACAGATCCATTCAATTCTAAAAATGAAATCTCTTACCTATAGTAGGGGAGCCCAAAAAGGGATTTTTTGGAGTAACTCAGGCGCGTCAGATTAAGATATGGAAGACATCCTGTACCATTGTTAAACACCTCCATTATGTATCAAATCTTTATATAGAGGCGCGCATGTAGGGTTGTCTGTCTAATTTTTTGTGGCTGGAAAATATGCTCGAGCGTGGCAGATTAAAGAACGGCGGGCTTATTGCATGCCAATAAGTCCATGTTTGAATTTTCTGATGATTTGAACAAGACGTACGGGAGTAGGAGGTTCAGAAACTTTCAAAAACCAAGTCATATGTGTTAATTGTCCATTACAGCAATCTGTCTGATTGACATATTTCTGTCATCGGAGACACATTGGGCATATATATTATTAATAAAGCCTGAGAAAGCCTGGTTCCAGACCCCCAAAACAGGCAAAGGCGATTTTGTCGTCAAATAAGGTGATGACTTCAGTATTGTGGGACTCGAAGGGTGTGATTATGATTGATTATCTTGAAAGGGGTCAGACTATAAACTCTGGAAACTTATTCACTCG
>NJDC01003417.1:6869-16907 GCA_002245475.1 Calephelis virginiensis
TTTTGTCACTAGTCTAAGTATGTATGTTTCGTACGTTCCTAGACCAAAAACGAGCTTTGAGCAAAAAATTTGCTCAACGCGTTCAGGAAATCACATTAGGCTCCGCCACATGTACTTCCCCGTGTTGGTCCGGGCTCTTTTGTTGTATAGACCATCTGCCTTCCTTCCAGGCAGCTTGTAAAATATGAGCATAGGCTTATCGTGACATCTGACTGGGTGGTAAGTTTCGCAGCGACTCTTCCGGCTTGTTACTACTGCTTTATCTATTCCTGCTGCCATAACGTCAGCACTTGTCCCTAACGTGTTCCGGTTCGGAGGCTAACCTAAGGTAGCCGGTTATCTTACTTTTGCTGGAGGCTTAACGCCACGGCCTCAGGTTGGCAACGCACCATTAGTACCTTTGGTCTCTTTAGGCGACGTGAATTCTTACCATCAAGAAATCCATTTGCTTATTTGCCTTTCAATTTGAATTGCAGTGATTTGATTGTTATGATGATTTCCTTAAATGTATGCTGGCGGGTAACATATTGATAATTAATCTTTAACATCTTAGGACCACTTGCACGTTCCGGGGTTAAACATTTAACTCTGAGTTACCTCCTAACTTGGCTTAAATCTCCTTATATTTGACAGCTTAATTTATAGTTAAATGTAACCTGGGACCATGCAAGTGGCCCAAATAGTTTTAAATTAACCGTTACCACGATGTCACAATTAATGAGAATTTATTGCTATTACCGATTTGAAGATTTAAGTATTCGGACACATTATATAATTACCAAAACACATAACTTATGTTTAAAAAATCTGTTAAAATGCATTAGTTAGAAGCCGTATAAAAACATGACTGAAATACTTTTATCAAGGTATTTTATTTTAGCACTCGCTCTGTACTAAATTTCTACAAAGAAAGAAAAAACTTGATCATGTCTTGAGTTACAGGGCTAAGTAAGGATGACTTTTTATACGCTTACGTCGGATTTTTTTTATATATTATGTTGCCTTTAGAAAAGAAAAAGAATATATATTTATTTGCGGAATATGCGTGTTGAAGTTGTTACAAAATTATTTAAGCTTACCAACATATTCTACCACATTGTGGTGTGCAAATATTTTAATATTTATAAAAGTAATTACTTGATTATGTACACAATGTTTTAATGTTCATACAACAAATAGTTTTATACTTATTACAATTTGAATTAAAACTTACAAACAGTTTCCAAACTTAACCAGTCGGGAGAAGAAACGGCGAAACAAACTCCCCGGTAGCCAGGACTATAACCTATCATCCTTGTAGTACCATCGCTTCCAAACATAACCCACATTTATATGAGATTCTTTTCAATACTAATTTCTCGAGCTTTCTCCGTGATTCCTCTCAGTTCCTACATGCAGATTAGGGAATCTCCTTGAGGTCCTCAAGACTATCTTGTTATTTTCTTTAATTTCGAAAAAAAATTTCGCCACAAATCCTCTTAAACTCCGTACAGAAGAAATCCGAATGTCTGTAGAAGCTGCATTTGTATGGATTTAGTGCGTTTGAAATTTTCCCTACCAAAATTCGGAATGTATGTGTCAGAAATAAGATCATTTTATAATTTGTGTCGCGGTTTCTTAACACGTTTTTTTTTATTTATGTGTATATTTATCAACAAAATAAAGGCGAAACGAGTCATTACCACCAATAGAGAGGTGTGCAGCAACTCCCAAATATCCATTATTTCGTAGGATTTTAAACTTAAATCGTCGCGGATTAATAACATTTTTAATTATTTATACGGGATACTCACGATCTCTTTTTATTTTAAAAAGAGATCGTGAGTATCCCGTATAAATAATTAAAAATGTTATCCATTATTTCACCTATTCCTGCTGCCAAAATGACAGTGTTATGTTCTGGTCAGGAGGGGCGGTCGTTAGACTTTCACAATCTGTCTAACACCCCGGCGGCAGGATAAAGACGCACCTATAATATCTTTAGTATGCTATGGTTATTTCTTATCATCTGAAAAGCCGTGTGCTTATTCTCTGACCTCTAACATAAAAATAAATTAAATTAAAATAAGTTATAAATGTCTTAAATTTACAGAACTACAGATATAATATGTATGTATTATATACTATGTATAGATATTTTTCCATATGTATCCTTAGATCTTATAAACTAGGCAACGGGTTTTGATTCATTATATCCACTCAAATGCCGTGCAGAAAAAATCCGAATGCATGTAGTAGAAAAATGTGGGTGGGCGCCAGAAACAACAACACGCATATTAAAGTTGCTCTAATAGTTTTTATTTAATAAATCAGTTTCTCGTTTAATTTACACAAACACAAAGTGCTAATACTGTCAATATCATAAATAGTTTTCGTGATGGCAAATATGTCAGACAAGAGGAAAAACGAAAAAATTGAGGTTGAGGATACATTTTATAATGCAGAGGATCTTTTCAGGATCGTCATAAACAAGTTAATCCATTCTTCTAACTTTATTCTGATTGTAAAGTGCTTAAAGAGTCCTTGTTTGTGGAGCTGGAAGTTGTAAGAACACAAGTCAAAACTTTAACTTAATTAAATGATGATCTGGATAATATGAGCTGTCGTAAATTTCTTCTTTTTCGTGGTATTGAAGAACAGTCATCAGAAAATCCGGAAGAACTGGTCCTTGGAATGATAAACATATTCGGATGAAGGATATTCGGTCTGATAACTTGAAGTCGTTTTATCGTCTAGACTCTAGAAGATACTACTGTTTAAGACAAACCACGGCCTTGACTTGTTTAACTTGAATGCCACAGCATAGGGGCTAAAAAAAGTCTTTAAAGGCACCGATTTCTCCAAATCTGAATTTCTGACTCCTCAACGAAGGGTAACATTCAAAGAGGCTCGTCGCATACATGGAATGAAATCTTGTTGGAGTCTGGATGGAAATATTTATCTAAAATTACCGAAAGATGAGAAAGAAAGTTTATATCTTCTCTTGATCAACAGAGGGAATTCCAAGAAAGTAAGGAACTTGAACAGCCTAGTGGCAAGTTGAAATCCAAAACTAGTTCAAAATCACAGCGTCGTGGTATGCAATTAAAATAACTTTAATAATATGTACTTTTGTTTTTATTTTCATCACTGTGCTGTATTATTATTAGCCTCCTATAAATATTACTCCGCCATGCTAATTGTTATTTATCTCAATTGAATATAAGCATTGAGATTTTTTTTTGTTTCTGCTTCACCTAATTGGGTACTTCCTATAACATGATTACATAAACGTACATAAATATTTCATACATTTAAAAAAAAATGTTGTTTTGGTTTTACTGTAGGTATTTGTTCTGTGGTAAATTATAGAGTGTTATTATTATATAAAATAAGTAGCAACTAGTTTATGAATTACAATTTTATTTTTCACTGTAAGTTTACAGTAACTAACAGTAATGTATCAAATTATGTTGTTGTTTTTCAATTTTATCCCAGTCGGGGAAAGGCAAAGGATCTGTGTCCATACAGCCACGTCTTGCGTATTAATAAATCTTTTTCTTGTTATATATTTTCAATTTATGTCTTCCGTATTAATTCTTTATTTCAGTCATTAGTCACTATTTACACAGTCTTGTCTGGGTCTTGAGTAAAGCGGTGGTTTCGTTACACAAGCTCGTTTATGAGATTTGGCGGCAGCGAGGAAATTCACAATACACTAATTTCTTTACGATTATTTCATTAGTGCACTTTCACTGAACAAAATCAAACTAATTCCCACCTAAATTAACCAATTCTACTCATATTTTACACTAAATTCAATAATAATTGTGAAAAAAATACGACCATCTTCATTCATGATGGAGCCAAAACTCCTCAAATTATGTTTTATAATCAAAACAATGTTGACCATAGATCATAGACCAAAGCAGTATTCTTCTTCTTCTTCTTTTATAAATATGACTTTCGATCGTTTTTCACACCTACTTTGCCAATGTCAAGTTAGTTAATTCTTAAACAGTCATTAGTCACTATGTAGAAAGTCATGTCAGGTTAGGGTCTTGAGTAAAGCGGTGGCTTCGTTACTCAACCTCATCTAGGAGATTTGACGGCAGCGAAGAAATAGACGATACACTAATTGCTTCATGATTATTTTGTTTGTGCACTTTCACTGAACAAAATTAATCTAATTCCCACCTAAATTAACTAATTTCACTGAATATAAACACGAAATTCAATAATAATGAAAAAATTACGAGCACTTTCATTCACGATGGCGCCAAAATTCAAAGCAGTATTCAAAGATCGAAGTGCTTATACACTACAGAGTGTTATTTATGTTAGTGATAATAGGTTTGTAACAACTACCGAGAGATGGCGCGCATCTGTATTCATGTTATGGGCTACGAGTAGTTGTTTCCTTTCTTTTGATTTTTAGTGTAGAAATGTTACTACGATAGTTGGCAGTTGTAGTGTAGACCTATTATTATTATTAGAATTACCTTATATATTTTATTTTAGTTTCTTTAGTAAATTTAGAATCTTAATACGTTGTAAAACGTGTTTTTTTTCTGTTGTCACTATTACCCAGGGTAAACTGGGAAAAAATGCTTTTTTGGCATTAATTTCGCTTTTGTACATTTAATTTAGTGCAATAAAGGATTAAAATAAATAAATAATAGCTCCATTTGTCATCTTCAATTCAATGTGTGTTCAGGGTTACATCTAAGCAGTAGCCAAATTTTGAGAAATGGTTCGGAACCGATAATATTTCCGATCTATGAAAAAACTATAATAAAAACAATTTAAATTTTTTATAAGACGCAGAATACTAGATGCAGGGATATAAAGTAAACGAAGCATAAATCTGATTCCCACGGACCGCAGTCGCATTCGCAGGCTGGTGACGTCATGAATCGTACTAAGTACGACATAGCGTTACAAGTGAAGCATTTTTGGGGACTGTTTTAAATGAATGTTTATAAAGGCAAATATTACAATTTGGCAATTACGTTTAAAATACACTGTTATTTTAGCTTTTACTCCCTTAAAATAGACCCTACTAAAAGTTGGCCAGTCCTTTCAAAGAAACCCTGTTTGTTTTTTAGATGAGGCATACTTCTCTAGAGAGTAACCGAATCTTGATATTTTTTTATTAATTAGGTCTGAAATAATAAAATAATAAATAATCGCCTGCGCGATCAAGCGGTCCAGGTGTTTGACTTGATTTCATGAGGTTCCGGGTTCTATTCCCGGGTCGGACAACAATAAGAAAATGTGGTTTTTCCAATTTTCTAATAAAAAAATGTTGTTCGGGATTGGATATGTGCCCGGTTGGCGATAGGCTGGCCACTTATTACTGTGGGACTTAGTGTCTTCGGCTAGTCGTGGGTGCCCTGGTTGTTCCTCTGCATACCTCTTCGAGTATATGGGCTTATATATGTATATATGTCTTTTCGTATATATAAGATTTCGAAAGAAGATATTTTATTTGCTATTAGAGAAAACGTATAATAGCGTAAAAGAGTTTCTTGCTGACAAGGATAAATAAATAAAATATTTTTTTAATAAATTAAAACTTAATTTAAGTAAATATATGGTTACCGAGGAGTATTTTAAGCCGTTTCTTCTCCTGATTGCTTAGGTTTGGAAACGGTGGTAGTAAAGGCATATAGGTAATAGACCTGGTTGCCGGGGAGTATGTTTTGCCGTTTCTTCTCCTACCTGGCTAGGGTTGGAAGCGGTGGTAGTGTACAGTAGATAGGATTAAAATTAATCTACCTTTTTAAATTATTTGAAATAAATTATAAAGCTTATCAAACATATAAATAAATAAATTATTAAAAGTATAAAAAAGTGCTGTGATTTAAATGTTAAAATGTATATAAATATTTAATTTATTTAAATTTAATTAATTATTGTCGCATATGTGGTCTATCAAATCAGTTGTTGGACTTGACTGCCTGAGGTCCCGGGTTCGAATCCCGGGTCGGGCAACAAAAAGAAAATTGTGTTTTTCCAATTTTCTAATTAAAAAAAACCTAGCTCGGGATTGGATATGTGTCCGATTGGCGATAAGCTTGCCACCTGTCTCATCGTGGGACTTAGTGTCTTCGACTAGTTGTGGGTGCCCTGGTAGTGCCTCTGCCTACTTCTTCGGGGATATGGCAGACGGGCGTGAAGATATTTTTTCTTTAAATTTAATCAAACATTTGTACACCGCAATGTGGTAGAATATGTTATATGCTTAAATATTTCTGTAACATCTTTTTAACACATATCTTCTGCAAATAATTTTCGGTTTTTTTCGTTTTCATTTTAATTATTATTAGTATATCATTTTCATATAATATTAAATATATCAAATGTATCCTGGTATCTATTTAAGTATTTCTATGTAATAGTATCGTTGACTAACACCCATAACACAAGCATATAATTTGGTTACTTTGGATTTAGATTCAATTTGTGTAACTTGTCCAGGGATATTTATTATTTATTATATTTATTTATATAAATAATTCTCCTAGCAACTAGTTTAGCGCTTCCAAATAGTAATAATACATATTCGATTGTTTCATCTACGACGTAATATTGAACATAATACCGCAAAAGTGAAACTGCAAAAAACCAACTCCAAATATTTGATGCGATTAAGTTAACATTTTTTTGAAATATAGCTCTTTTAATGATTCCGATGTAAAGGAATTCTGAGATGGTCTTACATGAGGACGTAAAATAGATCGCATAATCGCATAATATTTGTGAACTTAACATGAGACTACGTGATCATATCTATAGATCTATATTTTTAATAAGGAATTATTCAATTCTGTTTTTGGAACGAAGTTCCTTACGGCAGGATTGGAGGAGATAGGTATTTTGCTGTGCGACCGAACTGAAAAAAAGTGATAGTAAAAACCGTTAGAAAAAGTGGGTGGAATAAAACTGTTAAATGAGACGTGCGCAGGCACGTTAGTCGTATACACAAGCGAGTAGTGTATAACACCTTTCTCTTTCTCCCGCAATTCACCCCGCAAATGCAAAAGTATATACTCATGAATTGTGTCGATTCTACATTAGCCGAAGGAACTGAGTAATCGCGTTACAAACATAAAAAAGCACGCAATCAATTATTAAAAACTTCTCGTTTTTGAAGTTATTTAATGAAGTCGGGTTTATCCGGTATTGCTACGTTTAAATTAACAAAAGGCTTGCTTCGGATGACTAAAATAAACCGTACATTTTAAGATACAACTTGGCCCGAAAAGGCAACTAAATAATATACAACTTTTTAAGCCCCATCTCGCTGCTTCCAAGGAGTGAAGGTATTCCATGCGCACCAGTAATTGCTAAATGTACTGGATCTGATCCAATGGCGTGATCAGCTCAGTGAAGCGAGGTTTATGAAGTACGAGTATTTTAAACTTATAATGGGAGCCTTAAGTCTTTTGAATTGAATATCAACAGCATTGTTGTTTGTGTGGTTACGTTTAACGCCACCGAAGATTCAGGAGGCAGCTCTGATCTGATTCCTGATAGGGACAGGGTTTTCTGTAATAAATATAAACTAACAGCCCATCCCAGCTTTGCAAGGATGGACAAACTTCTATGTTAATATATATAAATCTTAATACTGAATCGTGTAATGAATGTAACAAAAGTATAATAATTAAATAATTAAAATAACTAATTTTATAAATACCTATTAAAATATTGGCACACTACAGTTGGTAGAATATGTTGGTATATTAAAATAATTTTGTAACATCTTTATAACACTCATGTTCCACAAAACAAATATTTTTTATATTTTTCAAGACCTCCTTCGTTTTTTTATATGCTGGTAAATGTCTAATCTAACGAATTTTTATTTCAAGTGTCTTCAATTAGTTTCACGTGCTTAAACCCTCTTTTACTAGACTTCTTCTTCATAGGCAATTTTTCATGTCGTTCGTAATTAATAAACGCATTTCGAAAGTAATCGAACGAAACTTCTCTACCAAGTTATTATAAACTTTGTACTTCATTCTCCAAGTTTCCAGATCACCCGCTAAATTTATTTCTCATTCAGTAATTGTTTCTGGGAAACGTTGATTCAAATATTACATATAAATTGAAGAGGCTTCTCTGGCTTCTGCTATCAAGAACTTTCTCTTTTAAACAACTTTATGAAAGAGGTTACCGACTTGTACATGTTCAAAACATATCCAAATTATATTTGATATGTATTTATCCATCCAACGGCTCGGAACCATTAAAGGCCTCGGCAATTTGCTTGTCTGAGATTCACGTAAAATAATGTATTTCAGACGAGAACTAAAATATGATTTCTAGTTTAACAATACGCCGAAATGTTATCTTATGAATTGACCCCTAAAAAGTAATAGTTTTTCAATCCGACTGTATGTATTTTATGTGTGATTGTTACGAGATTACTTGGCCAATCGCCAACAAACAAGATTTTGATGGCTCGTTTTCAGAAAGATAGATAATGATTCCGAGGTAGTCACAAATTACTTTTATCGTGATCTGACTAGTGGTTTTTTATTTATATTACACTTTTAAGTGTACCTCAAAAATTGCTAGTGGATTTTGATAAAGTATAAGTGGGAACATTTCGGAAACATTTGGTATCTTTTAAAAAAATAGCTATCCAATTTATTTTGGACAATATATATAACAGTTTAGAAATAATAATAAAAAAAGTAACTTCACGCCCATATCCCCGAAGAGGTAGGCAGCGGCGCTACCATGGCACCAACGACTAGCCGAAGACACTAAGTCCCACAATGTGTTAGGTGGTAAAGCCTATCGCCAAACGGGCACTAATCTAATCCCGAGAAACTTTTTTTTAGTAGAAAATTGTTAATTTTCTTTTTGCTGCCAGACCCGGGATTCGAACCCGGGACCTCATGCAGCTAAGTCCCACACCTGAACCGCTAGACCACAGAGGCGACTATTAAGAATAATAAAGTTACTATAAGTTACTCTTGAAACATCAAAATGAAACACAAAGGGGTCTTGCCGCATTTGCGTATTTAGAAACAAGATAGGGACCGGGAAAACATAAAATATAAACATATTTAAAAAAAATCGGTATATAAATCTATATCCATGCTAATGTCATAAATATGTATGTCTGTCTGTTGCTCTTTCACGGCTAAACCACTGAACCGATTTTGATGAAATTTGATATGCATATAGCTGAAGATCCGAGCTTTTTTATATCAACCCCTAGAGGATTATAAGAAAGGGTAAAAATTTGGGTGAAAATTGTAACTATTCTACTCTGACAAACAACACTTAATGATATTTAACAAACAATACTTAATGAAAGAATAAAAGCATTAATATGGCCAGAGGGAGTAAACGTTTTGTCAGTATTTTTTTACTCAATTTCCTTCTCCTAATTTTCCCGTCCAGAAATTGTTTCCACATACCAAAGCTCATAAAAAATGTCTTGGAGCACTTTGTTATGAAATTAAGCTCTGTTTTAAGGAATTCAAATAAAATTAATTGGGTAAATCCAGTTTTATTATCCATGAGCAATTTCAACATGAATCGCGGAAGGACAAAAATCTCCTCCATTGTCTCTAAACAGCTCATTTATTAAACTGTCAAGTCGGTTTTTTAACATCTCAAAGCCGAGTTGAATAAATGGAACTTGTCTACTGTCCCGTAAACGTTGGTAATAATCGAATGAGCTAATAATTCTGATCGGGACACACGACTGCAAAGAATGATTCGACATATTTGGAAACAAATAAAATAACGTTTAATAAAAGACAATTTGGACGTTATCGCCTCTGTGGTCTAGCGGTCCGGGTGTTGGACTTGACTGCATGAGGTCCCGGGTTCGAATCCCGGGTCGGCCAACACAAAGAAAATTGAATTTTTCCAATTTCCTAATAAAAAAAATGTTGGTCGGGATTGGAAATGTGCCCGGTTGGCGATAGGCTTGCCACCTATCACATTGTGGGACTTAGTATCTTCGGCTAGTCGTGGGTGCCCTGGTTGTGCCTCTGCCTACTTCTTCGGGGATATGGGCGTGAAGAT
>NJDC01003417.1:17160-31057 GCA_002245475.1 Calephelis virginiensis
CTGTACTTTCAAGTAATTTTCCACTTGATCAGGTCGCTTTTTCCGTTTTTTGTTTCCCTTTCACAAGTTAAATGTCGAGAGGTTAGCCTGAGAATTGTTAAAGTAAAACATTGACATAATATTTTTTTCAATAGTCGAAGATCCAAACCTACACCGTCCTACACCGATCTGATAATAGAATAAATCATATTTTATTCCAAATTAGTATAGGTATTAGTAATCATATAACAAATGAATTGCCTACAAAAATTTTGCATGTGATATTTTTTATTATTTGAAAAAAATACTGTTTCGATATTTATGCAGGCAAGCCCTACATCGATATGTTTACAATAAAACTGCGTACATGTTGATTTTTTTATATATATCTAATCAAATGGCAGCCTTTCTACTCATTTTAAACGTCTTATACTTTGTAATACTCAAAAAAAAAACATTTCTTTCAAATCAAAAAACTGTCTACGAGTTTTTAGGTAACCTATTTTTATTATTATAAATTTAGCAGAAACTAGGTCTTATCTTATTATCAGCTCGGTGTAGAGCGACCTACGTTTGGATCTTAGACTATATATAATACGTACCAAAATATTTTTTTATGTTTTTTACAACAAAACTCCGAAAAAGCACATGTGCGATAAGAATTTATTTAAATTGAAATCACTACCTATAGAAATATCAGAAGATGTTACAAACAGACAAACACGGTTAACCGAAGGTTAAGAAGTATCCCATGTCCGTCTCCTAGTTCTAAGCTACCTCCCTATAGGTTTTCAGCCAAATATAATCAGCCGTTCTTTCAACTTTGGACCCCTTTTTACCAAACTTGCGCGGACGCAGGAGCATAAAATTTGGCACACGTATAGTTTATGTGTAGAAGTGCAGAACGCTATTTTTTTCAATAATAATGCTTATAAATTACATTAAATCAATAAATAAAACATTACCCACACTACCATGCATTTGACATACACAAACAAATTTATTGATGATAACGATTAAAGGTCACAAATGGCGCACTTAAAAGTTTGGAAACAAAATAGTTGGTCTTGAGAAATGAAGATGGCGTTCTTATCAACAAGATATTAAAATTTGTTATGGTCGAATTTCGACCGACGGGCGACCACTTGTGTAAATAGATATATTATTATATAATACGTTTTTAATTTGTCCAACCCAGAGATAAAATCCGATAAATTTAGTCTACACCAATACCACTAGACTAGAGCGTATTATTGAGTAGCATAGAGTGTATTCGAAATTCTTGTTACTTCTTATTTGCTTTTACCTGTTTTTATTTTTTTATTCTTTTTTTATTTTATTTTTTAATGGGATAGACACACAGCGGCCAAGTACAATGCTCTTCTGATGGTTAAGACAAACATAACCTGTGGACACTATAGATGTTATTTGTGTGTTTCTCTCTTGAGGCCGGAATGTCAGAGCTGAAGTGGAAAATGACTGTTTATCCCACTCTACGGACCGGAACAGGACTGTGCACAACACTGTAATTGAGGCAGCAGAAACTTTACCGTCAATAGACTTGTTGGAAATTATTTATATTTAATTACGTTCGTGGTCTAGTGATCCAGGTGTTGGACTTGACTTTCTGGGTCGCTCAACAAAAATAAAATGTTTTTTTTTAACCGAATTCTAAACCGAGTTACGTATTTTTTTTGGCTGATGCGGAATAGTTTCGAATCGGTCCCATAAAAATTTGATTCGTGTAGTTTGATTTTTTATTTCATGAGCATTTTTTATCTACTTTCACCTATTCCAATGTTTATTTTTATAGTAAAGTAACACGTATTAAATAAAAATAACTAGGTACGTTAATAAAAACCGACTTCAAAACTAAAAAGTGAAAAACTAAAAAATAAAAAATATTTACAATTATATACTCCCTAATATTTATGTGATATTTACTAATAGGTTTCAAGTCGTTGCCAAGTAAACCTATTAGTAAATGGCACATATAAATAATAGGTAGAATATAATTAACATTAATTTTTTTTTTATTTTTTACTTTTTAGTTTTGTTGTCCGGGATTTGACCTTTTAATAGGTAAGCCTTTTAGTGTTCTCTGTGGTGAGTGCTTCGACAAAGTTGGCGAAGGACGTGACAAGTGGTTTTGTTTCCCGTGTTCGGACTCTATTTGTGATCTGGTCGCGGAGGTGGGAGGTGGGAACTTTAGGTAGGGTTGTCACATGCAAAGAAAGTGACAATTTATATTATTTCCCGAGCTCTTCCTATATTCGTGTTCTGGTCGCGGAGGTGGGTGGTGGGAACGTCAGTTAGGATTGTCACATTCTGTGTCGTTTGGAGGAATATTTGCCACAACGGTTACACTGCTTACGCGGAACTAGCAAAATAAAGGCTTGTTTTACATCTGCTATAATGGATTTCCGCAAAGTAACGCCTGATTTAATAAAATACTTGCTCGGTTGCTGGTAGGCTTGCCACCTATCACATTGTGGGATTTCTGTGCTGTAAGTTTGCTGGGCTTCCTACCTTACTGCTTAAAAACGACATATAATACAACAATAATACTTGCCCGGATATAGATTTACCGCCTTGCCTATTCCTGCCTATGTAATGTAACTCTAATGTTCCAGTCTGATGGTAGGGTACCTGGTAGACTTGCACAATCGGCTTTCCTACCCAGCCACAAAATTCCGACGCACCTGAAACATCTATGATGTCTCTCGGCTATCTCTTACCATCCGGAGAGCTGTGTGCTAATTCGCTGACCCTATAAAACCAATACTGACTTCATTCGAACTGCACCCGCAACCGCGGTTGTTTGCGGTTCCTGCGGTAGCGGTCACCCGTCTGTAGAATCGTACAAGTTTTCAGGCTAGGATTTTATCTGCGATGGCTATGTGACCGCACCGCAAATTATCGGTCTCGTTAGCTTTGAAATAAAACTGAAGTTCCGCGACCGCCGCGGGCGCGGGTAAAAACCGCTCCGTGATTTCTTAATGGGTTTTTTCAGTTTTCTAATATAAAAAAGTTCGTGTGTACTTATGTACACGCGTTAGAAGTTATACTTCTTCGGCGTAATAAGATGAAAATCTTTTTAAAAACTAAACTGTTATCTATAGCTAACTTTATCATGTCGGTTTTTCATGACAGTGTGCGCGCGCATCGTAAAAATTTACCCTCATAATTTTTTCCTAACGCGCCAAAAGAAGTATAACTTCAAAAATGTTGCTCGGGATTGGATATGCGTCTGGACTACATATTGAATTTAAATTTAATAGTAATTGGAAGATGGAAACATAAATTTCCTTACAAGTTAGCTTTATTTTTTTATTTTTTATTAATAGAAGAGGCGGCAAACGAGCAAGTGGGTCACCTGATGGAAAGTGATCAACTCCGCCCACGGACATCCGTAACAACAGGAGTATCACAGATGCGTTGCTGACATTTAAGGAATGAGTACGCTCTTTTCTTGAAGGTTCCTAAGTACTACTCGATAACTGATTCCACAAAGGTGTTATACGGGGTATAAAATGTCTTCGGAATCGCACAGTTGTAGACCGCCACGCATCGAGATGATGGGAATGATACCTTAAGCTCTGACGCGATGTCCGAAGGTGGAAATCAGCCTTTATTGAAGGCGTGATTACAACCGTCAACATTCACAATTTGATAAACAGGTTTGCTAATGGTTAAAACATGTGACAAATAGATTTGGATATAAGCCATAATTATTCTAAAACACGTAACTTGAGATTTTTCCATTGAAGAAATAATTTGTAGAAAACTTTCTTCAAAAGAAATTGCTCGTTATCAGTCGAACACTCAATTGGGACAATTGTTCGTTTTCAATTACATTTCAAGTCTTTTTTATTCTAGGTATAAAATATTGCATTATAAAAATATGAGTCGAAAAGGTACAATATTTTTTAACATTTACAATAGCTATCTCCCTATTTTAATATCAAACCCATAAAAACCGAATCTGCGGATCATTAGTCAAGTAATTGGACTTAACTTTACAAGGTTGAATTCGGTTCCCAGGTTCAGCTTTTAGGGAATTTTTCCATGGGTCAATATCTAAATTGACCGGATTACAGTTTCGTCAACAAACATACATATTTTTAATTATGTAGTAAACGCAACGACGCCTGCGATTATATAAATTTCCGGTTGGCGGTAGGTTTATTAAATACCACATTGTAGGATTAGATTAGTTTGGTAACATCAGGGGTTGCATAAGTTTTTGTCTTTAAGGATGTGAGCTTGAAGATATCCCACAAAAATTCAAATACGGGGCCAAATCTAGGGTAACAGATGATAAGGAGTAAAAACCATTTATCAAGTTAATATCAGTACCAGTATTTACTTATAATCTAAACATACATTGTTATCGCTTAAGTTAAAGTTCTAAGATTTAACATTTCTTTAATATTTTATGGAAGACAAAATAAAGAATAATTAGCGAAAAGTTTTCTTGTAAAGAAAGGTCTCATTACTTGCTTGAATATGATACTAATTATTATCAGATTTTATACGAAACTTGTCGTAGGCACTATAATAAATGTAAAAGCCTTTATGTTTATTTGTTATGCTTTCAATTTCTAAACCAGTTAATTTCGACATGATTTGGTTTTCTATAAACATACATACATATCTGCACGTTATTTCGTCAGGACAGGCAAAGAGTATCGAGTTCCAAATCTCACGATCCTGGCAGACCTTCCTGGATTCCTCCACATTCGTTACTCTTTTCATACAAACAGTCAGTCAGTTTTAGAGACTCTTGATTCCACCCTCGGCTATTACCAAGCGTTAATTTAGGTCTCTTCGGGTACCTTAATCCATCTATATTCGCATTGTATATCTGCTATGTCAATCTTTCATCTGCCATTCTTTCCACATCACCGAAGCAACGACGCTTCATGTTTTTTTTTTTCATTTTAAAAACAACACTTTTTTTCAATCTCACTCTTTCTCGGATCTTATTATTACAAATGCGGTCAATAGGAGTTACACCATAAATTTCTATAGAGCTCTTATTTCTACCGCATGTACCCAACTCTAATGCTTTATCTGACCTACCTAACTCTTGCTTCCATACAGCAACGTTGGGACAAACACAGAATTATTCAAAGCGAGTTTAGCCCCTTGACTCAAAATGTCGATTTGTAGTAGCTTACCTGGGTGGTGATGTAACTCAGTTACCAACTCAAAATGGATGAGTGTACATCGCTGTCAAATGACGCGTTTTGTATTTGCTATCTCCAGTGACCAACAGAAATACAATAGAGATAGCAAACACAAATGACGACATTTGATGTACACTTTTACAGTTTGAGTTGACAACTGAAATACATAATCACCCCCCTGGCATTATATTCACACTACTCCCGGTGCATAAACTCCCTTCTTAATCCATGGTTAAGAAAAAACGTATTTTAGGCGATAGTGGCCTGGAAGTAATAAAGGAACGTCGCTGTACTACTGAAGTCATAGTCATAGGCCTTATAAGCAAGTCAAGTGCATGTTGTAGTGAATCCTAACACCAGTGGTCTTATTAGCAATGATTCATTTAATCTATGCTCACCACTTTATAGGGACCAGAAAGTAAAGCAGACAGTCTTATCTATACAGGAACCTATGACCAAAATATGATATGTGTTTCTAATGTCAAGAACCAAATAAAATAAATATAAAAAAATTAAGATAGTGTCATGTTTCATTAACTATGATACGTAACTTCTCTTTTAAACTAATACGATGTTGATACTTTAAAAACAAAGTCAAAACTTCTTGTTGTTCTTATCTATTCAGTAGTCAAAATCGAAACCAAACCGCTATTTTTTGAAATATCCTTTCTCTATCGTTCCTACCTAGATTATCCACCTCTCTGACAGGCAGTTTGTAAGAGGCGAGCACGGGTAAAATATACCTAAAATAGCGCTCGTGGTAGGGTAATGTGCAGCAACTTGCCCGGGTAGGGATTAACCGTCTTACCTATTCCTGCTAGTATGAAAACTCGGTCATGTTCCCGCTCGGAGGGTAGCCGGTAACTTGTACAATAGGCCTTACATCCCGGCCATAAAACAGCGACGCATCTGTAACATTTGTAGTGGCTATAAGTCAACATTGCCTCTTACCAACAGGAGACCAAATTCAGCGAGCGAGCACCTATGACATAAAATAAAAATTAAAAACATGAAAGTTTAGATCATCCAATAACAGAAGTCACCGTGTTTAGTAGAACATGTTAAAAGTGTACCTTACAAAAATATTTCATCTTACTACTTCTTTCTTACTTATTTAAGCTTACTAAAATATTTTATCAAATATTTACAAATTTACTAGGGTGTGATTTTGTGGCACTAATTTGCTCTTTTCTAGGGCCGGCTAAGACCTTTAGGCCATGCTGCCATATTTTTCGTATGAATAAATTCTTTTTAACAGTCATGGTCATAAGTCGTAATTCATAGGTCATAAGTATAAGTCATATCAGGGTCTTGAGTACAGCAGTGACACCTCTACACAAGCTCATTTTGTGAGATTAAGCGGCAACGAGGAAAGGCACGCTAATTGCTTCATAAATATTTCCCTTATGCAATTGAACTAAACAAAATTGAATTAATTACCACTTAAATTTAACTAATTTTACTCGTCATTTACACGAAGTTCAATAATTACGAAAAAACTACAAACATCTTCTTTCACAATGGCGCCAAAACTCTCTTGTGACATTTGGTTAGTAAATGGACTAACCAGTTATAAAATTATATTACTGATAGAGATTACACTTCTAACAATATTCTGATGTCGATTTCAAATATTGCTGACTTTCTCTACTTTATGGACCTATCTTTCGTTTTGACTTTGTTAGTTGACATCCCAAAATTATCAGAAAGAGAGGTTAGTAAATTAAAGTGAGAGAGCAATATTTGTAAAGTTTTCTATAAATTTTAAAGAATGAAAAAATTTCGCCCCAGACAGGATTTGTAAAGTTACTCCATTACAGTAGTACTATTTAAATTATGCGCTTCGGCTATATTCGTCAAGCTTCGGATATCCGAATGTATCTTAATGATATCTACATTATAGAGTTGTTATTACACATAATTTATCATTTCGATTAAATTTAGATTAGGTCAGCCAATTTAAAAATGAAAGTATAAAGAGTGAAAAGAGTAAAAACTGTAAAGCCGAATCTCATAATTTAAACAATAGTACTGTACGTTGCAAGGAGTGTAATTTACAGTAGTAATATAGGTTTATGACACCAGTTAACTTATTATCCGAGGGTGGTGTCAAGAGTCTCCGAAACCGGCGTGTTTGTATGAAAAGGGTTATGAATGTGAAGGAAGCAAGACAGGTTTGTCAGGATTGTGAGGTCTGGCACTCGATACTCTCTGCCTACCCCGTAAGGGACTTTGCGTGAAGATATGTATGTTAGTAGTAAACTTATTAAAAATCCAATATTTACTAAAGGGACTTCCACAAAGTAAATTTATAGGAAAATAACAACATTTTCCATCGGTCCCTAACTAATGGATCTTAAAATGTCTAAGGCGTCACAAAATTGACGCCTCCCCTGATTGGACATTAAGTAGTATAAAGATTTTAGGAAAAACGCCTCTAGCGAAAGCCTCAGAATATCCTAATTGCTACACGTGGATTTGCGAAGGAAATTTTAAAAGGAATTGCTGTGAAACAATTATCGCCTCTGTGGTCTAGTGGTTCAGTTGTTGGACTTGAATGCATGAGGTCCCGGGTTTGAATCCTGGGTCGGGCAACAAAAAGAAAATTGAGTTTTTCCAATTTTCTAATAAAAAAAATGTTACTCGGGTTGGAAATGTGCCCGGTTGGCGATAGGCTTGCCATCTATCACATCGTGGGACTTAGTGTCTTCGACTAGTCGTGGGTGCCTTGCTTGTGCTTCTGCCTACCCCTTCGAGGATATGGGCGTGAAGATGCTACTGCTGCAATTATTGGTAGTAGTGATCTTCAAACAAAAGGAAATTCGAACAATATTAGTTATTATTCATCAGATTTTATGTGATTGAATAATAGTGAAGGTAATAAGAAAAAAGTGAAGATAATGAAATAATGTAAAACATTATCTTCCTTTTTATACAGTCGGTTTGAAGTATTTGATAAGTCGAGTACAATAAAAACAGTTTTTCACTATGATGGTCATTGTCCGCTGAGTAAAATAGACCATCTAGTTCTCTGCCAGGTAGCTCGCAAGAGGCGAGCACGGGTTTAAATATTGATCAGTCATTACTAACAAGACCACTGCTGGTAGAATGCAGCAACTTGCCCAAGTACGGATCCAACGCCTTACCTTTTTCTGCTGCCGTAATGACTGTCATGTTTCGGTCTGGAGATGAGTGTAGCCGGTAGACTTGCACAATATGCCTGATATTCCAGCCCCAGGATAGCAACGCATCTATAATATTAATGGTGTCTATATGACACGTTTGTCTCTTACCGTCAGGATACCCTTGTGTTGTGTTTGTTAGCTGACCTATCACATAAACAAAAATATTATAAAAGACAACCTTAACTTTCATCGAAATCGAGTAATTTTATAAGATTATTCATTACATTAACAAACATACCTATAAGAAATTTGATTAAAATAATTAAATAAATAAAAATAAAAATAAAAATAAAAATAAAAATAAAAATAAAAATAAAAATAAAAACAAAATAAAAATATTTATTTTTTAAATATCTATTGTCTTTAAAAACTCCTTTACATAAAGTGTATTAGAAACGATAGTGGATGCAGTTGTTAACGTCGCAGTCGATAACGCCACCTATGATTTAACAGAAATAAATAAATAAATATCGCTGGACAAGTCACACAAATTGTATGATTGTGTTATGGGTTAGCCAACGATATTAAGACCTAGAAGTACTTATATGTATAGTTATCAGAATAAACACTAAACTTCTTAATACACACTTTAGTTACAAACTATTACAGTAACTATTTCATCAAAATACATTTGAATATGCGTGTGTGTGTGAGCGTGTGTGCGCGTGTGTGTGTGTGTGTGTCTGCGTGTGTGTGCGTGCGTGTGCGTGTGCGTGCGTGCGTGTGCGTGCGTGTATGTAGCGTTATAACTTTTGACCTAAACTTCATACCTAGTTAAACATGCGCTTAAAAACTTTCAGCTTTAAATATTATTAATCTGTTCTGAATATCGGATTAATTATTAAAACGTATTGAAATCAAAGCTAGCCTTTAGCTTCTCTTATGCGGAAATAATCCAGCTGATCCCCGATTTATTAATTTGCTTTCACATGTGTATAGTATTTAAAAAACATACATTTAATAAAGTAGTAATAAAACTAAATCTGTCGATGAAATATTTTTAAAACAATGATAACTTTGTATTATATACAGAATACACAAAGCAACAACTTTCGTTTTACAACTTTAAGAAAATCGCGATATAAGAATTTGGTTCTTCATACACGATGAACTTTTCGTAATTGTTCTACTAATATTTTAGTTGTTTTTATTTCCAGAGGTTCGTTTAGGCAGGTATAAAAATGGGGTACTTCACTTTTCATACAACTTCGTTGGTCGAGTGGCTTAACTACATCTACGGTCTACCAACCGCGAGGCTCCGGTTCGATTCCCGACGGGGGCAGGCATTTGTGTTATGACCATTTAGATGTCTACATTTACGGGTCTAGGTGTTTATTTAATTTATTCTGGTATCTATTAAAGTATTTCTATGTATTATTATCGTTGACTACCACCCATAACACAAGCATATAATTAGCTTACTTTGGGGTTAGATTCAATTTGTGTAACTTGTGTGTGTGGTCTAGCGGTTCAGTTGTCGGACTTAACTGCATGAGCCGACCCGGGATTCGAACCCGGGACCTCATGCAGTCAAGTCCGACAACTGAACCACTAGACCACACACACACTAATGGATCCTAACCTTTTAGGACCTTAGACCTTTCTAAGGCGACACAAAATTGACGCCTCCCTTGATTGGACATTAAGTAGTATACAGATTTTAGGAAAAACGCCTCTAGCGAAAGCAGTAAAATATACTAATTGCTACTCGTGGATTTGCGAAGGAAATTTTTAAAAGGAATTGCTGTGAAACAATTATCGCTGTGATCTAGTGATCTAGTGGTTCAGTTATTGGACTTGACTACATGAGATCCCGGGTTCGAATCCGGGTCGGGCAACAAAAAGAAAAAACCCAATTTTCTTTTTAAAGAAAGAAAATTGGGTTTTTCCAATTTTCTTTTTAAGGGTTGCGTACCCAAAGAGTAAAAACGGAACCCTAATACTGAGCCTCCATTGTTTGTCTGTCTGTCTATCTTCAAGCTATATCTAATATATATATATGTAATAGCTAGAAAGCTGAAATTATTATAATCTATTTCCGTTGCCGCTATAACAACAAATATTTGAAATTTTAAAAAGATATTTAGGGGGTATATACTATAAACGTGTTTTTTCGTATTTTTTTGCTCAATATTAAAAACAGTAAAATATAGACGCTTCAAATTTGCACAGAATATTTACTTGTATATAATATTTCAAAATAAATAATAAAATAACAATTAATTAATTAAATATAAAATCCCATACAACAAACGTAATTTTTAAGCAATTTTTACTCAATCTTAATAAACAGGTCTAAACTTGAATATTTTTCTAAGTAACTACAATTCACAAAATTAAAATAATCTGCCTCGTCGCGGTGTGGTGGGGGCGCGAGCGCGAGATGGTTGTTAAGCAGCAGCCGCGCGGTAGGTAGCATCACGGAGCGAGCTATAGCCGCGCGTATACGAGCAAGCGTCGTTATGCTGATGTGTATCGAAAAAGTTTCTAATTTACTACGAGTACTGAATGATAGTACGGAACCCTTCGTGCGCGATTCCGACTCGCACTTGTCCGTTTTTTTTAGAAATGCTTATCAGTTTGTTTGTGCGTAACATTGGAAAGTATAGATCAAAATCCAATCAATGGTTGTGATATTGTTGCGAACTAACTAAAGGCATTTTAAATCATCGCTTTCTTCTTTTAACGAAAGCAATAGAAAGAGATTACATAGTTCTAGTGCTGTCAAATGAGTCTGTACATGTCTACAGACGTTTAGTTTATTCCTCGGAAAGCATTGATTAAAGTTATAACAGTTTCACATGTCCGGACTAATCTAATATGACCAAAATGTTCCGTTTCTTTTCTTATTATTTCATTTAAAAAAAAGCATACACTTTAAAAAAGTTTAAGTGACGAACAACAGTCTCATCTAGTTTGATGTATTTCGGGCTAAGATTTTGATGCTAGTACAAAATCGGGAGATGATTTTATGAACAGTCTAATTTAAAATAAAACAATAAAACCACTAAACGTAACAAAACTTCATAGTTGATAAATATCCAATAAAAAGGCGATATGTTGTGTACATAGTTACTGAGGGCGTCCAAATCAAATTATGAATAATAAAATAAATTCCGTGTTCCGAACGGGCTTATCGAATAAGTTGAACTCGATAAGTTTCAGTGACATCCCTCGGGAACGAACGGTGGTGTTTGTACCTTGACATTTTTCCAGTTCGTCATATTTGTTTTGATACATTCCGTTTATTTCAGTTCCGTTTGTCACCTCGTTTAGTATTCAGATATATACATTACTTTTTTAATATAAAAAAGGAAGTGAGTTAAAATTCATCATATAAAAAAATAACCCCTTAGTAAAACCTATTTGTGATGTGGCTGACTGACATCTTGATCACAAACAACTTCAATAAAAAAATCGAACTAAAAGAGGTCTATTCGTCCAGAATTTATAACGCCATATTATATAAACATGCACAGACATGCCACACATGCATATGCGCGACAGCACAAACATCCACACACACATGCACATGCGCGACAGCACAAACACACACACACACACACACACACACACACACACACACACACACACATCATGAAAGTATTAAAGATCAAGTTTTTGTTTCAGAAAATGAACAAGATAGAATATATTTTCTACACTATGTAACAGTGTAAGATGAGCAATATCTATTTGGAATTAAAACGGGAATTTAAAAAAAACCGAAGAAATAGGCTCAGTTGTTGCAACTATCCAACGAAAAAGGACAAAACTTCATGGTTGATAAAAATATAAAGTATACAAGATATATTGTATGCAAAAGTAACAGTAGGAGCCCAAATCAAATTGTGAATAATAAAATAAATTCCATGTTCGCTTATCGAATAAGTTGAACTCGATAAGTTTTAGTGACAACCCTCGGGAACGAGCGGTAGTTTTCACCTCGAATTTTTCCAGTTCGTCATATTTTAATACATTTTGTTTATTTGTTCATGTTTGTTCTAGTAAGTTTTAACAACATAGGAGATAAAGTTTTAAATATAAGCCAGTAGGTATTTTATTCATACATTTTTGATATTACTATAGCTACGATGACCCAGGCTTTAGAATAGCCATTTATTATAAACACAAAAAAAACCTGCTCCTTTTTTAGTCAGTTAATAATAACTAAAACAACACATGTAAAATTAGGCTAATGTTAAGGTTCTGTTCATCTTGTGAGCCTTTTAAATTTAAACACAGCTTACAGCCATTGATATTTATGTATGAACGTGTTTATGTATTGAAACTATTATTCAAATTAGTTGTAAGTATTCATATTTTTAAATGAAGAATCACTTGTACTCATTTAAGTATCACTTATTATTAATTATTTTATAAATAGCCTACCGGTTTCGCTTATGACAGCATCATCAGGGCTAGAAATTAAACTTGGAGCTTGGAAGTGTTTAAGTTCTAGCCCTGATGTTGCTGTCATAAGCAAAACCAGTAAATAAATAAATAAAATAATAAGTGATAAATAAAACAGTGCAAGTGTTTCTTCATTTAAAAATATGAATATTTGGTAGTTCTACCAAGCGCCGACGACGGAAAATATCAAATATATTAGTTGTAAGTATTTTGTATAATCACAAATGGTATTTTACTTTGTATTACCTATATGTTTCAATAACAAAGACATTTTAAGGATATCTTCAATTTTAAGACTTCTACTGGCTATTAATTTTTATTTTTTTATTGTATTGGCTATGAACTTGTCTACTGTTTTAAGCACGGTGGAAAAAAAGAAAAAGTACTTTAAGAAAAGGAAAAAATATGATTTCTTTTCTAAAAAAAAATATATCAAGACTTTACGATGAAAACTTTACTTAAAAATCCCCTAGCAGACAGACAGTTCATGTCTATATTACGTATGTATAGTCTGCCTGTTTTTTGTCAACATATTGTGATTTTTTTGTGAAAAGTGCTAACAACAACACTTGCTTCTTGACGGTAAAAGACAACCATGAGGTATAGGCGTCATTGATAGGTTCGTCTACACTAGAGACCAGAATATGGCAGAGAAATCATGTCGGTAGGAATAGGTAAGGCTGTGAATCCCCACCCGGGTTAATTGCTGTCTACCTTCATTCTATCACCAGTAAAACTGTCTCTGGACAAGTTACACAAATTGAATCTAACCAAAGTAAGCAAATTATATGCTTGTGTTATGTGTGTTAGTCAACGATTCTAATACATAGAAATATTTAAATAGATACAAGAATAAAATTATTAAATACCCAGACCGGGAAATGCAGACATTTAAATGTTTATTACACAAATGCCTGCCCCCGTCGGGAATTGAACCTGAGCCTCATGGTAGGTTGGCGTAGTTAGGCGTGTACGCTAGACACTCGATCAACGAGGAGGTAGAGGAAGGTGGTCACAAACCTTATTTTGTTTTAGCTGATTTGCAGGAAATACTTTTAAATATTAAAAAAATGTCGTAAAACTAATATACCTAGGGAAAGTTCGGTTCGAACTAGCAGACTCGAAGTCTGG
>NJDC01003417.1:31735-52042 GCA_002245475.1 Calephelis virginiensis
CATGTCGGTAGGAATAGGTAAAGCTGTGAATCCCCACCCGGGTTAATTGCTGTCTACCTTCATTCTATCACCAGTAAAACTGTCTCTGGACAAGTTACACGCATTGAATCTAACCAAAGTAAGCAAATTATATGCTTGTGTTATGTGTGTTAGTCAACGATTCTAATACATAGAAATATTTAAATAGATACAAGAATAAATTTATTAAATACCGAGACCCGGAAATGCAGACATCTAAATGTTCATTACACAAATGCCAGCCCCCGTCCGGAATCGAACCTGAGCCTCATGGTTCGTCGGCGTAGTTAGGCGTGTACGATAGACACTCGACCAACGAGGAGGTAGAGGTAGGTGGTCACAAAATTTATTTTGTTTTAGCTGATTTGCAGGAAATACTTTTAAATATTAAAAAAATGTCGTAAAACTAATATACCTAGGGAAAGTTCGGTTTGAACTAGCAGACTCGAAGTCTGGTTAGATATTCCAATATTTTAACATGAATTTGCGATTGAATATATTATAGGTTTTTCATAAACTGAGAGACCGAAAGTTCGTCTTCAAGATAGTTAATAATTTGAAGCGAATACATTAAAACTTGTTTTTGTAACTTCACTTTACTTGTATTCAAGAGATCTTACGATACAGTTATATTTTTATCAGAATTGAGTTTAGTAGGAAGTATTTTCATTACAGGTACTTTTTAGGGTTCCGTACTCCAAGGGTAAAAACTGACCCTATCACTAAGCCTCCGCTGTCTGTATGTCTGCCTGTCTCTCTCCAGGCTATATCTCATAAACCGTGATAGTTAGAAAGCTGAAATTTTCACTAATGCAACAAATACTAAAAATCAAAGTTTTTTTTTTCTTAAAATTAAAATCGGAAATATGTAGACACTTCAAATTTTCTCAGAATATTTACTTAAATTTTACTTTTCAAATTAAATGATTAAATAACAATAAAGTAAATATGAAAGGGGGCTCCTTTACAACAAAGGCGTTTTTTAATAGATAGATCATGGTACAGAACCCTTCGTTCGCGAGCACTTGCCCGGTTTTTTGCTGTATTAATAAAAGAAAAACATGCTATGATAGAGTTGCGATTGCCAATCAATGACAAAAATCTCGCGATATTTGTGTATTACGTAAATAATAAACAAATAAATAAATATCCCTGAACTAGTTACACAAATTGAATCTAATCTAGTCTACTTGTGTTATGGGTGTTAGTCCACGATACTAATACATAGAAATACTTAAATAGATACCAGAATAAATTTAATAACCCAGACCCGGAAATGCCGACATCTACATGTTCATCACACAAATGCCTGTCTCCGTCGGGAATCGAACTCGAGCCTCATGGTTGGTGGGCGTAGTTAGGCGTGTACGCTAGACACTCGAACAACGAGGAGGTAGAGGTAGGTGGTCACAAAACTTATTTTGTTTTAGCTGATTTGCAGGCTAACGTACACGTCATCTAAACCGACCAACTACGAGGCGGTAAGGATAAGAAAAATTCGTGTGACTATTGATTGCTATTTTTTCATAACAGCACGAGGGATTAATTGTTGCAAAAAAAAACATTTGGCGAGGGTGCCTTGGAGGTAAAACCTATAGCAAAATATATTTTTTTCTGGCATTCCTCCAAAACTGAAAAACGACAGTGACGAAGACTAAAGGCCCTAAACAAACTGATAAAGCGGTGGTTTTTTTGAAAGATCAGAACTAGTAGATTATTAAAAAATTAGGTGATGGAGTCGCCAAAATTGAGAATTGTAAATGCTATGTCAGTTTCTAAGTAAAAAATGAAAATATTATTCATGGCTGTATCCCTGAAAGGAAAGGCAGAGGCATAACCAAGGCGTAAGTACTGAATGATAGAGTGTGGACATCAGGATCGAGTGGATCACATGTTACGACTTTATTCTGATATTTCCAAGTTCTTTAGTGGTCAAACGCCCACAAGTTGTACGCTCCCGGGCTACCAGCCCGGCGGCTCATGTATCTGCCAGTATATAGGATGTGTTGTCACTCATCATCGACATATATATATACATGAATCCACATTTCGCATGGTTATCGCATCGCGCTTTAACGAATGAACCAGTTTATGAAAAGAAGAACTGGGAAAATTACAGGGAAAAGGAGAAAAACAATACTTTGATCCACACAAAAAAAAAGTGATTCTTAATTTTAAGCGATGCGAAGTTCACCGTGTCGGCTAGTTCTTTATAAAATTTCATAGTAAGGTTAAAGAAACACATGAACTGTCCTATTATTAAACAAACACTAATGTAAATTTAAAGTTTGGTTGTTGTTATAGTCTGTATAACAGTGTATATAGACTATAACAATGGTTGAACCTTGGACTACTTTAACCTATTTTTATTAGTAAGACGGTACGTGTTTATGAACTTCAAATAGGTAATAAAAATTAAATTATAATTACGCTGCCGAATAACAAAAAGCGTTTTGGTAGGACAATTTTCAAACACCTGGTTATTTTCCCAGAAACAAATATTCGATATAATTTTCATTGAGATGATATTAGGCGAAACGCCTTCAGTTATGCTGTTACCACACCGACGTGTTAATCTAAAAAATTCTGCAATTTTTTTTGGAATGACTAATATGTTGCCAACCTCGCGGTTTTTATAACTTTACCGTGCTTTGTGGGCCGAGGAGAGTGCTCAGCCCGTGACATTATTATTTAAATGGATTGGACTATTACCTACAACGCCAGCAACAAGGGCTGTCTCCCGGGAGACCGTATCTTGGTGATGCGTTCTGGTTACTGGGTGGACTTGATGTAGGAATAGTGGCGGCTCGTCGCTCGGGGTTAGGCGCTGGGTGCAAGAGAGTCTTCGTCGCCGAGGCCGTCGGCGACGGTGTAGTGTAGTGTCCTGTGAGTTAGTGTTGCTTGGACTGGGAGGGAGGCTCGCGTTAGCCGCGATTATTGGATCCGGTGGATCCGGATTGTTTAATGTTTCGCTTGTATGATGTCTCGTTGGATACGGCTGTAGTTGTTCTGTGTTTTTACATCAATACTAGAAATTGAGTCGAAATGTATACTTCTTTGGTGGTAGTGTTTGACAGGTATCCAAAATTACACATGTTTGGCAAAGATCGGAAAAGAAATTCGGAAGTATTCGCAGTTACGCGCGAACGCACTGATGAGTTAACAGCGTTAGATTGAGCAATAAAAATAAATGAACCCGTACAAGAACTTGGCAATTTGTTCTAAGCAAAGTGCTTCTTAGTCAAAACTCCTGTGATATGTTTTACTGGAACTGGCACGGTATCGTATTTAAAATCAGAGTGATAAATATTTCACATTATTTTAAGTACTATAGTGTCTAATATCAAGTATGATGATGTATTATAAAGTACGTTCATTAAATCATTCAAAATAATGCCCCAAAATATGCCTGCTGCCTAAGGAACACTAAATTTTGCCCGTGACTAAGTTTTCGTATTCATTAGGATCTTGAACGGGATGTCACTTTCTCATATCATAGCTACGTGGGGACATGAATTATGAGAAACAAGCAAACATACCTTCACATTTTTTATAATTTATAGCTTCATCTATATCTATATATACAGTTTTTCCTCACACAATCTATCTATACCTTTTTTGTTCTATGTGTTAGTACTCGTTCACATTCAAGCATTTTTTACTTTGTTTTTTTGTGATAATTGAAGGTAAACAAGCAGACGGATTTCCTGATAGTAAGAAATTCACGTCGTCTAGAGACACCAAAGGTGTTATTGGTGCGTTGCCAACCTGTGGCCGTGATGTTAGGCCAAGAGCAAAAGTAAGGCAGATGACCTTACCCTCCAAACCGGAACACACCAATTGTCGCATTGATTTTATGGCGCGAGAAATAGGTAAAGTGGTTGTACCAATACGGACAACCACCTAGTAGGATATCTTGGTGTTAGTGATGGTAAGCCTACGCTCGTCTTTTACGAGCTGCCTGGCAGAAAGGCAGATGGTCTATTCTGCAACGAAGCCCGGACCAACATGAGGAAAACGTGTCGTCTTTTTGTAACTTGATACCAAATTTTTAAAAACAACGTTACCTAGTTAATTTAATTAATCATCTAGTAAACTTTAATTGCTTGTAAAAATTTCTTGTTACCTGTTACGGTTTTTGTCACGTGGCGGTACAAACTTTGGAGTTATGCATTATGGTACATGAAGTACTAATTACTTTCGTCTGTCGCAATTCACAATTTTGTAATTGCTCAGTTGTTGTTACTTGTTGATAGTGAAACAGAATTTAAAACAGTGCTACAGTTGGTTTTAACGTTTCAGAGTTTATACTTTTTATGGTCGGCATGTAGTGGAATTTCGTTATGTATCTACACTTTTTTAAAAAACATTTCCATCATCATTTTTATTGAAATAAAAGGACCAGTGGCGTCATTTTGTGTTTCGGCGGCCATCAAAATATTTTATGTCTTATTATTATGCTGTGTAAAGTACACATGTATCTATAATTATTTTTGTCTTAAATAATACCGTAGTTGATATATTTGCAATTGAAGATTTTAGAAAATAGAACTATGTCATCTATATACAATTAAAGTATTCAAATGAACATATTTCAATCAGGTACTTACAGTACGTCGTACACCAGTCAATACGGCTTTCTCAATGTTCACACGATGAGGAAATCTATGTTAGTAAGCTTTAACAATTTTTATAACATGTCACTGACAAACTCGACTGAATAATTATCATAATTTTGTAGTAGTAAAGCCAAGGTTTATAGTGATTTTAATTACTACTATTGGAATAACTCAATCGATAATTCACTCTAATGGATCTAAAACCAGCGCTTTCACATACTATAAATAAATCTACAATTCAATTCAGAATGTCCGATGTCAGCACATTCGAGTATAGTAATGTCCTAACCCTATAAATGCTAATTGCATCTACCGAAGCGGCGGCTACACCATCCATAACCAAATTACGTCCAAAGTAGGGATTGTAAATCATTGGCACGTTCCGAATTAATTCACTACAGTACCTGATTCTAATCCATGGTGCAATCAGCTGGCTTTTGTGGGCGAGTAGGGTTAACGATCACTGGATTGTTAAATAATTTCCCTGGCCCGTATGAACTAAAATTAGTCAGAAGTTTCTCCATTCCATACATATTTCGAAATTAAATTATCTCGTTAACGTAAAACCTCGCCAAATAATTCCACTCCATCCATTAATGTTTCCTTATGAAAATCGAACTCAACTATGGCAAAACTTATGTCATTCTGCATCCGATTTTCAGTTAAGCTTAACAAATTTAAAATATTTATTACAAATTATTTAATTATGACCTAAATCTTATTCTCCAACTTATTCATTCATTGCTGAATCGCAATACGTTGATACGTAATTTGAAAAGTCCAATCAAAAAATATTTAAATATGAGCGTTTTTTTTTGTTATACTATAGGCATTTAAATAAATTTAAAATGTCCAATGATAGTACATATGAGAGCGCAAATATCCTAAACTTGTAAGTGATTATTGCATTTTGCAAAATAGCGGCTACACCATCCATAACCAAAGTAGGGATTGTAGGTAAATCATTGGCACGTTTAGAAATAATTTACTACATTACCTGTAGTAGTCTACGGTACAACCAACTGGCCTTTGCGGGTGAGTAGGGTTAATGATCACTGGATTGTGTAATGTAATATACTCTGCTAGGTTTCAATATATATGAGGTAAGTCTGTTTTTATTGTATACTCGTGTATTAATTTAATAGTTTATAATTAAATTATATAAAATATATAAAATTTATTGATACAGTGAGTGACTATAGTAAGAGTATGGCAATCACTAAATAAGTAAACGGTTTCTCTACTGAGTCAATATTATTTGAGGTAATATTAACGCTGCACGTACTAAAATAAGTATTATTGATTCATGTTTTACTATTACACTTCTTTATTGTATACTAGTTGCCCGTCCTGGCATCGCACTGCTGGACAAATTTCTATGTTTTACTTAAACTAATATAGTCTATATTCACCAGGGGAGATGTCCGCTTCTACTAGTAAAATATTTTTTTAAATTGATTCAGTAGTTTCGGAGCCTATTAAATAAAAACAAATAAGCAAACATTCAAATCTCTGATATCAATGTAGAGGTGTAGATGACATACCGACATCAGCACCACCTATCCAATTGATTTTGAAGCATTTTCTCGAAGTAAAAAGTGGTCTACGTTCATCAGGGATAACATTGGCTTCGAATGGTAAAATGTTTTTTCAAATCTTTCCAGTAGTTTTGAAGCATATTCAATGCAAACAGACAATCGAATTTATTCTTTTTTTTAAATATAAGATATATATGAAAAATGTTTCTCTTTGACTTTGTACAATATTTCTCTGTTTCTAGCGTTTCGGGGAGTAAGAGTAGGTAATATGTATTAAGTATATAAAATACTTCAATGTCAAATGTGCATTTTTATGATTAAAAAAACTTTTAAGATAAAATGTGATATTTAACATTTTTTAAGTAAAGGATCGAATGTTAAGCATCAACCGTATTATTAATAAACACGGAGTAAGGTACTCCAAGATTGAATTTGTAATTGTAGTCTCTATTACAATATGATATAGACTATAAAATGAACTTAATTTTACTCCTATGTTAGTCCATGTTTACAAATAAGACGCCCAATGTTTAACTTTTTTGAAAATATTGTATCCTTAAACATATGATTTCCATAGAAAAATGATTTTCAGACGTAAGGCTTTATTCAGTTGAATTGTTCTTTAGTGTATACTGACCCTAAAAAAAGACGGGTTGCACTGGAGACCTGGAGGAGTGACGGCAGAAGTAAAAACTTGAATATTAACGTTGTGCGTTTTTGATATTTTGGAATGGTTAGGGAATAATTTTGCACGAATTGCTTTAATTATCAGAAATTACTATCATTTATACGGTAGAATACAATAGTCTTGTGCTTTATCGGACATTTTTTGGTCCTCACTGTAATCGTACGATCCGTAAAATGTAATAGTACACCTTATTAGTATTGTTAGTACCTACCTACCTATTAGTACACTCTGTGCTAAAACATGAAACTTCAGTACGCTACCTACTAGTACGGCCTCTTCATAGTTTACTACGGCCAGTTAAAATAGTATTACTTATGAGATAAAATGTGATGAAATATTTTACTTAAAAGTAAAGTAAAGTAAATTTTTTTGAAAACAGCTAAACTTCTTCAGTGTTTTAATGTGATTTCTATTAACTGACAAACCATGACATACCTACAAGTCGCAAACAAATTAAAAGATGTTTTCCGAATCTACCATAAACTGCAAAGCACTCAAAGCAAGAAGCAGTTTACACTTTACAGTACATTTATTTTATACTGCAGATCAAGCGCTGAATGAAATAAAGTGTCTAATAATATCACACAGAACGTTTAACAGTTCAGCGTTTAAATGCTGTCTGATTCCATTAAATAGAGTATTGTGATAAAATAGCAAATCAAGCTCTGAATTAAATGAAGTGTCTAATAATATCACACAGAATATTAAACAGTTAAGGGTTTAAGCGCTTTCTGATTCTATTCAATTTTATTGTGAAAAATAGCAAATAAAGCCCCTAATGAAATAAAGACATCTAATAATATATAACATTTTTTACGCTTGTCGTAGCGTTAAAGCGCTGGCGACGGAATGTTGCATTGTAGCTATCCGTTTTACGAATTTTTGTCTTACAGGGTCACGTGTCCTGACGCGAGTTTAGAAGTTTTTACCCATTCCAAAAAAGATCGAAACACCGGTAAAGAATTTTTCAGTTGAAAAATAAGAAAATCAAGTCAGATAAAACCTAGACATACCATCTAAGTATTAGTATCTGTCTATTACAAGTTCTAATTTGGGGGATAGCCTAAGAGGATTATCATGACATCTTCGTAGATTCACTAGACTTGTGAGGATAAGTCAATAATTAAGCTACTCGGTTCAAGTGAATTTATCTCTCACCAGCTCGTTTACTATTCAATTATATACCTATCCAACTAATAAGCTCAATAGATTTCATTCATTTATTTTCGAGATACTGAAGGACTTGGTCATTCATAGCGTTAATGAGCTTAAGTGCTGAATTAGTGATGAATATCTTGAGTTTGTTAATAATAGTTTAGAATCTAACGAAGCCAATTTATAAACATAACCAAAAAATCCACAAGTTCAAATAAACAAACTTGAAAAAATAAAAAGAAATACGTTTTATCGTATTAAATATCAATATATTTACAAAAAAAATTATCTTCAATTTAATAAATATTTTCTGCGAATCATTGAACTAGACACAATTTTTGACCAATGTCTACTATATACACTAGTTAGTGGTACTGAATGAATAAATTAAAACTTTATTGAGCAGCAATAAAAATACATTTGAATTTTTATGAATTATTTTTGATAAAAAGGTTATAGTATCTGCTACACAAAAACCATACAACCCAGATTATCCAACGAACAATCACGACAGTTATGAAAGAAAAAATACATATTTTGTATTTAAATTATTACTTTGTGGAACGCAATTTTGGCAGGCACTGAATTTATGCTGATAGAATATGTAAGCCGGATTACGTGAAGCAAGACTAGCGCTTTTGTGAAAAGGTGATGTGAAGAGTCTTCGAAACTGGCGTATTTGTATGAAAAGGGCTGAGAATATGGAGGAAGTTAGGCATGTCTGCAAGGATCGTGACATTTTTGGCACTCGATACCTTGTGCCTACTCCTAACAAACGATAGCGTGAAGATATGTATGTATGTATAAGTCTGGTGCTCTAACTCAAAACCTCGTTTCAAAATTACTTACTTAAAGCTCTATTCATATTTTTTCCTGCACACACTCTTCTTTTTACATCCGCGAATTTTTATACGTACCAACTGACTACCATATCATTTCATTCACTTGTTCCAACGTTGCATCATCCTCTTACATCCTACGATTACATTTCTTTTGAGTACCTTTACTTTAGTTTTTTGCATTATAAGTTAGCCTTATTCTTTACACTCTTTTCTTATAACTGTGATCAGTGTTTGCTAGGAGGGCACAGAGTCCAAAATTATAGCACTATTTGCAAAACAGACTGACCAAAAACGTTTAGTGACCAATCAGAATGACTAAATACTATTTCTATAAATTTTAAAGAAAGAAAAAATTTCGCCCCAGACAGGATTTGAACATGTTACCTTTCGTCTCAAGCACAGGGCAAGTGCTAAAAAATAAAATAATAATAAAAAAAAAAAGACTAAATACTATGATGACCAAAGGAAAGAAATTTATTTTAATATGTTGGTGGTCAAATATGGGTAAAGATTCCTTGGTTATCTTAATGGTTTTGATTATAATAAAGTAAGAATAAATTATAAAAAGAAACAAAGAGCCTTTAATAACTTGCTTGTCAGGTTTTCGTTGTGGAATCAAAACGAACACATAAGTCCCTTACAACGTTAACTTTGGATACATTGGCAACTTGTAACAGTTTGTATTTAAATACAATCGGACTAAATTTGTGTGAAAAAGTATAAATTGCACTTACACATTCAAGTCTAGATTATTTGAAGTAAGAAGAAAGCGATTTTGTCACTCCCGCATAAAGGAACATCCGTCGTGCAGTTTTCTGTTTTGTTGCAGATGTTATTGCTACGTCCTTACTTAATTTTAGTTACATAAAAAGGAAAAGTTAATAGAATAGTGTTTTATTACTGCGTAAATTAAGGTGTGTGTTTTGTTCGCGGGATACTACACGATAAATTTTGCTGTCAGTTTTACTGCAGTTATTGAATTGACTTACGGATAATCTAGCGTGTTATGGCTTAGATATTCATATGTTTACATTTTGTTAGCCATAATTGAAATGTAATTCACTGAAACAATTATCAACGGTGTTTCCAAATAGATATGACTTCAGAAACATCAAAATAGCGTACTCATTTCTAAAAGGTCGGCCATGTATCTATGATACTCTTGATGTTACGGATGTCTGTGTACAACGTTAATCACATTTCAGATCATGAGGTGACAAACTAGACCATTCCTCTCTTCTCCCTTAAGAAACCATTAACTCAAGGGCGAATATTAGCATAGTGCTTCGATACGACAATATTTTTTTCCTGTTAGGCTAGTTTGCAATAGTACTATGCTAATATTTGCCCTTCAGATAATGTTTGTCTACTAATACATAGAAAGACTTAAGATACCAGAATAAATTTAACATTATCTAATATAAATACTATTTCAAATTATAAATAGTATTTATGTTAGAAAATAGTAAAATTTTGTCAACACTTCCACATGCAAACTGCCGCCGGCAATTAAAGACCGCGAGTGCCGCCAGTAAAGATGCACTTGCCCGTCGCCTTGGCCGCCAGCCATGCCACCGGGCCAATGTGGATGCACCTTTAGACTTTATTCTGGGCCTTTGTTGACAGCTATATCTAGTACGCATTTTAAATTTGCAATCCAAGTTATAAAATATTGATCGATTAGAAAATACGCAGAGTAAGATCCAAGATACATCCAATTTAGATGTAGTTTTTATTTATTACCTTTTTTTTATGATATAGGAAGGCGAACAAGCAGACGTATTTCCTGATGGTAAGAAATTCACGCCGCTCAGAAACACCAAAGGTGGTAATGGTGCGTTGCCAACCTGAGGTCGGGATGTTAGACCTCGAGCGAAAGTAAGTTTATCGGCTACCTTACCCTCCGAACCGGAACACGTCATGACGTTATGACGGCAGGAATAGGTAAGGCGGTGGTACCAATCCGGGCGAGTTGTTGCGAAACTCTACCACCTAGTCAGATGTCACGGTGCTAGTGACGGTAAGCGTATGCTCGCCTTTTACGAGCTGCCTGGCAAGGAAGGCAGATGGTCTATGCTGCAAGGGGACATAAACAGATGCAAAACATCTAACTTGCTACCACTTAAAAACGTAGAAAATCAGCTGACTCGGTATTCTTGTTCAAGATAGTAAACAACGAGATTGACGTACCTGAACTTCCCAATCAAGTCAGTTTACGAACACCCTAAGCGTTTCTGTGGAAATCTGCAGCAAAAAAAAACTAAATGTTGTTAGAACTCTTGCATGGTAAACATGTGCCTTGCGTACAATGCTGATTGTCAAAAGTTTGATTAGGATATGTTCAGTATTATGAAATTGAAATGCACATTCGCGCAAGCGCCCTGCGCCGTCTAAACGAAAGAGCAGGCGCAGGCATACATTTTCACCGCGCCGTAGAAAGAGAGGGGGATACTTCTTCTCCTACTCCGCGCCGGCTGTATACTCTCCAACCGTCTTACGAATTTTTGTCCTACCAATTAGGTCACGTGTCCTGACGCGATTTTAAAAGTTTTTACCCATTCCAAAAAAGGGCGCAGCAACGCTAAAGAAGATTTCACTTCAAAAATACTACATTCATGTACGGCTTAATTGAAAATGAATGTTTTTTTGCTAAGAAGCTTACCTCTTAGTGTAAGTTTTTGTCACTAGCATGAAGTGGAGGTAGTGTTGCCTGGGATTGGATGAACACCCGGTTGGCGATAAATTTGCCACTTGTCATGTTGTATGACTTACGGCCAATATTTATAATCTAAGATAAAAGATCGTGCTACTTCAGATTTGTTGCCAGGTAACTGCTGTTCTTTTTCAATAATTAACTAAATATCTAAGCAACAAAACTCTTAAGAGCCCATATTTATCTGCAGATATGTTATTAATATTGGCCAATAGTATTTTTGTGTTTTGAGGTTGCACATCCATACACTACTTCGGGGCCTGAATATAGTTTTTATTTGTTACCATCTTAAAATCCGTCACCTTGTTTACCTGTCTTTTATTAGAAAAATTCGCTTAAAATAAAATATTTTATTGAAGTTTTTTAAACAAAGGGTCGAACGTAAAACATATAATATTGCCTTTTTTCGAAGACACTATAACTTTAAACAGGTAATTGCCATAAAAAAATGATTTTCCAACATAAATCTTCATTAATTCTGTTAAATTATTGTCCAGTGTGTAGTGACCCTAAAAATAAATTGAAAAATAAGAAATTCGTTTTTAGAAACCAAATCACACCATAACATTGGTGTCGGCCATTACTAGTTCTAGCTTAGGTTTTTAAGGTAGGTGGTCAACTCGTGAGATTTACATCACAGCTTGATGGAAACACACGAATAGCAATTAGTTGTCCATAGACGTAGTCAGAGTAACCTAAGATGATTATATATTTTTTACAAACTAAGCGAACTGGCCATCTGTTTGAAAAGAGGTTAATGTTACTTATAGGCATCATCTATAAGGGAAGTTCCGGTTTGGAGGGTAAGGTAGCCGGTAAACCTACTTTTGCTCGAGGCCTAACATCCCGGCCTCCGGTTGGCAGCGCACCATTGCCACCTTTGGTGTCTCTAGGCGGCGTGAATTTCTTACCATCAGGAAATCCGTCTGTTTGTTTCCCTTCCAATATCATATAAAAAATATACATATTTTCATGCACAGTCTCTCGCACGATAAGCAGAGAGTATCGAGGGCCAAACCTCACTATAATGATAAATCTAGACAGGTTTGTCAGCTTCCTTTACATTCATAACCCTCTTGACACCAACCCCGGATAACATCCAAGCGATCTGATAGTGGAATGTCAACCTTGGTCTCCCCGGCCAGGGTAACTACATCTATCCACATACGCATTGTATATAGAGAAGTTTCTTACTCTTCACCGGTTCTTGAAGAAGACACTCTTAATTTTTTTGAAGAACTTACTCCTAAATATTTACCAGTCTACTAAAAGATCTGGTATTGGTAAGGCTCTATTTAGAAAAGACTACGCATTTCTCTATCTGGTAACTCGCAAGAGAAAAGCATAGTTCATTGCCAACAATTGTACAAATTAACAGGGTAGGGATTCACCAGTTTATGTATTCCTGTCGCCATAGTAAAATGTCACCTTCCGGTCCAGAGGGAAGGGTAGCCGATAGATTTGCACATCAGGTCTTAAACTCCGACCACATGAGAGCACAAGCTCTATAACATCTATGGTGTCTATAGGCTACAGTTGTTTCTTTCCACCATGAGACACGTGTGCTTATTCGGTGCCTTATCAAATAAAAACCCTGATATTGCAGTAGTTCGTCGGTGGCTATCTCTCACCAGGAGCAACCAGCTTCTTGTTTCACATTATATTTTACATCAAAATTTATCTAAAAATATATTTTTATTTCAAACTAGCTGTCCCGGCGAACTTCATTCCACCCGTTCAGTTTGTATAGGGAAAGATAAAGTATTGTTTTCACATTTTCCCTGTTTTTCTCTTCTTAAGAACATACTTCTGACAATAACTAACACAACAATAAAAGAAGTCGCCAAATCGGTTGAGTCGTTCCAATGTTATGCACTTACCAGCACATTTAGCAATTCATTTTTATGTTATACTAGCGGCCCGCCCCGGCTTCGCATGGTTATGAAATATACATGTAAACCTTCCATTCAATCACTTTATCTATTAAAAAACTACATCAAAATCCGTTACGTTGTTTAATAGATTTAGGAATACAAACGGATATCGCTTTGCTTGTCCCTCTGGGACAGAGGAAGCGACTTTGTTATATACGATGTAGTGACATTGAGATATGAAGTTTTACTCCCGAAGGCGATTTGTCAAACTTACCTTTTTAATCAAGCAGTTCTTAATTCCCATTTTCGTCCAAAAATACATCGAAAACATGAAGTGATCACATGGTTTATTTATGAAGTAATTCCATAGTAAGGTTTTTTGATCGTCTTTTACAGTATATACTGCCATTTTTATCTGGAATTCCAAACTTTTAAGGAATCAGTGTAATAGAAGCGAGTTTTTAACAAAAAGCGTCTTTGGCTTCCTCATTGTGAACACCTTGTTAGTCGAAGGGTTAGCGTTAACGCATAACTAATGAACAACTATGAGGCTCAGACTGAATTTGTGTGATAGACACAACAGTAAATATTTTCACATGTTTTATAAATTTACACTGTTATCTATATAATTGTTTTTAATATCGTCGTTGGCCGAGAGGCTAGCGTAGACGCCTTGCTATTCTGAGCAACTGCGAGGCTCGAGTTCGATTCCCGACGGGGGCAGACATTTGTGTGATGAACATTTAGATGTCTGCATGTCCTTGTCTAGGTGTTTATTAAATTTATTCTTTTATCTATTTAAGTATTTCTTTGTATCAAAATCATTGACTAACATCCAAAACACAAGCATATAATTTGGGGTTTTATTCAATTTGTGCAACTTGTCTAGGGATATTTATTTGTTTTATTTAAATATCTTCTTCACGCCCGTAACTGCAAAGCATAAGGCAGAGGTATAACCAGGGCACCTAAGACTAGCCGAAGGCACTAAGCCCCACAATAATAGGTGCAAAACCTGTTTCTACGACAAAAACTAGCTGAACCGGTTAAGGATAGCTGCTTTAAAATTAAGTTGCATAGTTTCACCTAGATACCTATATTGCAAGTTAAACAAAAACATGCAAGATAGATAGATTTATTTTTATTTTTAGCAGGGTGTTAGAATCTGCCATTACTAAAATATAATTTTGTATCAAATAAATAATAAAAAAACTAATTCCGCCATTTTGCAGTTGTTTTTCAAGCAAGAAAAATTAACCATTAGTGATGCAACTGTGTCAATGTCTGTCATTATCATGTCCCTTGATGGAAGCATATGCATACTTTGTTTATAATTCCGGTCATACTACAGTGACACAGTACTAAAAACTAAAACCTGTTTTGGAAATGGAATTAAATAAAAAGAAAAGAAATGTGATGAAATAAATTGAGATGAAGTGAGATGATAATAATAAAAAAGTAATTGTGATTTGTAAAATTTGATTTGATTCAATTTTGTAAAGTATCTTCACGCCCATATCCCTGAAGGGGTAGGCAGAGGCACAACCAAACCCACGACTAGCCGAAGACACTAAGTCCCACAATGTGATAGGAGACAAGCCTATCGCCAACCGGGTACATTTCCAATTCCGAGCAACTTTTTTTTCATTAGAAAATTGGAAAAACGCAATTTTCTTTTTGTTGCCCGACCCGGGATTCGAGTCCTCACGCAGTCAAGTCCAACAACTGAACCGCTAGACCACAGAGGCGAACAATTTGTATTTTAAGAAAATCTTGTAGGTAGTACATGATTAGTCGGTGGACATAAAAAAACAGTAGATTTCCTAAATATGTGATAATAACATAAAAACATAATTTATTAATTAAATTTTAAGATTTATTATCTGTCTCGGTTAACTTTTAATTTAGTTTGTTTGAAAAAATTAAGATGTTGTTTTTTCTAGCCAAAGTTAGCCAAATCGGTTCAGTCTTTCTTGGGTTATTATCTAGACACACATATAGTCTACAGTCAGCTTATATTTACACAAAAATTAAGTAATCTAAATTATAATTATAAAATAGTCGCCTCTGTGGTCTAGCGGTCCGGGTGTTGGACTTGACTGCATGAGGTCCCGGGTTCGAATCCCGGGTCGGCCAACAAAAAGAAAATTGGATTTTTTGAATTTTCTAATTAAAAAGTGTTGGAGTCAATGCCGAATTGGAAATGTGCCCGGTTGGCGATAGGCTTGCCACCTATCACATTGTGGGACTCTGTGTCTTCGGCTAGTCGTGGGTGCCTTGGTTGCACCTCTGCCTACCTCTCCGGGATATGGGCGTGAAGATACTTTTTTTTAAAATAATAAATTAATAACTAAAAGAATTTTTATAAATGATTTTTGAACGAGGTTTGTACTACTACAAGTGTATATATCAATGTCTTTTGCAATATAATTACTATCAATTAATTGTAAAATGTAACACTCCTCTGGTCATTCAAAAATTAATCATTCATTTAAATTTTTATTACACATAGTTCTCAATTTTCATCATTTTCGTTATATGTTAGTAATATCGAATTACGAGTATTTATAAAATTAAACTCGAATGATATCACCAAAGTAAAGTACATATTATATTTAACAAAAAATTTAAAGCTATAGAAAAAACAACACAAACCTTTTATATCGTTAAAACATTTTTCACTGTGGCACGGTAACAGCTTTGTCTTTAATAAGTGGCAGAATTTTAATATTCTCGGGTATACACTTTTGTTGCCATAAAAATATGTGTTTTTTTTTTAATTTAGGTATGTATAATTTTCCTATGTGTCTATCAAACCTAAGTGTTTATTCCTGCGGCATTCAATTTAAAAAGGTGAGAAAACCTTTTAACAAACCGATATATCGATTATATACATACATGGCAATGTTAGCATAACAACATCTTCTTCAAATAAGAGCTTATACCGCCCGTGTCAACTTTTTTTGTATTTTAAAAGCCCCGTTGCTGTCCACGAATTTACCCTATAATATTTATTGGGCCAAACCATTGAGGAATGAAATTAACATTATTTACTTGAATATGTGATGTACTTGTGAGATGTTGTTGTCTTATTATTAGATTAGTCGCTTCCTTGTTCGTTATCTTATATACAAAAAAATACCTAAATTTACTGACTACATAATTCTCAAATTGTAAATACGATAATAAAAAATATAGAGCCGGGAAAACCAAACCCTTATAGATTCGTCATGTCTGTCTGTCCATCCATATGCTACAGCCACATATATCCGAAACTATAATATAAGAACTATACTTGCTAAATAGAAGTGTTCTGTGAACCGCAGTAAGATTTTCACTCAAAAAAAGACAAAATTTTTGGGGGTTCCCCATATTTTAAATCAAATTCATTTTTTTCATCTAACGTATACTTGTATACGGGGTATCTATAAATAGGACTTTGAAAATGATATTGAGGTTGTTAACATATTTTTTTCTAAATTAAATATTTTGCGCGAGAGGTACTTCCAAAGTAGTAAAATGGTAAAATTCCTAACGTAAGAGAATAATAAAACTAAAAAATTCATTACCATATAGGCAACTTGCACCGTAAATTGGCATAAACGAAATCTAGTTAGTATTTTTTTTTATTACGTCACAAATGTTAAATCGCAACCACTGCATATGAACTGAAAGACTTTATTGCCAATTAAGTATTTTCATATTATATTACTCGCTACTATGGAACGTTTGAGGGAGCCCGACTCGCACTTTTTTTTTTATGATAATGGAAGGCTAACAAGCAGACGGATTTCCTGGTGGTAAGAAATTCGCGCCGCCTAGTGACACCAAAGGTGGTAATGGTGCGCTGCCAACCTAAGGCCAGGATGTTAGGCCTCGGGCAAAAAGATGTTTACCGGCTACCTTATCCTCCGAACCGGAACACGACATGAAGTTATGGCGGCAGGAGTAAGTAAGGCGGTGGTACCAATCCGGGTGAGTCGCTGCGAAACTCTATCACCTAGTCAGATGTCACAGTGTTAGTGACTTTACAGTCAGCCTATGCTCGCTTTTTACGAGCTGCCTGGCAGGAAGGCAGATGGCCTATTCTGCAAAGGAGCCCGGAACAACACGGGGGCTCCTTTCCTTTCGCCTCCTTTTTTGTACGTACCTCATCAACTTTTGCTTGATCCAAAAACGTGATGTTAAGATAAGCATTATAGTCCCCATTGTCTAGCCTCTGCAGTATAGTAATATACTCAGTCAAATTAACAGACTTTGGACCTCGGCATTGGTCGTAATGCTTCCATGACACTTCGTATGGTCCCTGTGAAAAAACAAATTTTTTTTTTAGTGTCAGAATGAGACAATTCCGTCGTTCGCTGGTTACAAGATGGTCTACTATGGCACTCGCCCAAGTTGGTGCTATCACTTTTCCTATTTCTTTCGCTTTAACAAGTGTTCTGAGCTAGAGCACAGGAAAGGAGCACATGGTATATGTGCCATAGGATCCGGCCATAAGACAGCATTCTACCAGCAACATCATTGGCGTCTATAAGTGATGATGGTTTATAAAAAAATAGTAGGGCCAGACTGCTTATTCCCGTTATAAAATACAAAGAGATAAGTAAATATAGTAATATACATAGGTATATTAATTAATTGTTAATCCTGGTCCTCTGTGTATTCATGCATCTGCTATCCTGCGTGATCATATGAGGCAAGCATAGGATAAATAGGTGATCACCAACAAGAACCACTGGTAACAGAGGGCTGTACAGGAACTGATACGTAGTAATTCACTGATTCCCTATATCTGTCACTGTAAGTAGTAGTCTTTGTAATATTCCAGTCTAGAAGATAGGGTGGATAGTAGAATTGCAAATTAGGCCTAACTATCCGGCTCCAGGATAGCTACGTACCTTTGCCATGTGTAGTATTTATAGGTTATGGTTCTGTTACCATCAGGATAGTGTACTTATCCCAAAAAACTTACATAATCATTGCCTCTGAGGTCTAGCGGTTCAGGTGTTGGACTTGACTGCATGAGGATCCGGGTTCAAATCCCGGGTCGGGCAACAAAAATAAAATTTGTTTTTTCCAATTTTCTAATAAAAAAATGTTGTTTGGGATTGGATATGTACCCGGTTGGCGATAGGCTTGCTACCTATCACATTGTGGGACTTAGTGTCTTCGGCTAATCGTAGGTGCCCTGGTTGTGCCTCTGCCTACCACTTCGTGGATATGAGCGTAAATATACTTTTTTAAACTTACATAATTATCAGCGTTCTTTGCACCAAAATCAGCTGATCCATAAATTAAAACCAATGCAAATACCATTAATTTTAAATATAACATTTCGCAATGCAATCGGCTATTTTCCACGTAAAATAAATGGCGAAATGTCAGTCCTATCCCTAATGGACATTTAATATCTATTTTTAATTGACATCCGAGTTTTTGCTGCTGAACGAAAATTAAATACATTTTAATATGTACAAACAGTATTGGGATTTATGTTATCGTGTGATATATTGATGATTCTAAAAATATCACTATTACTAGCTGTTTCCCGCGGATTTTCATATGTTGTTATCATTATTTCCGCAGTAACCCATTTATAGATTTTTGTGACAAAAAATTATGAAACAATAACAATAAATAATCAATCTATGTAATATATTTAAACGAGCATTATAACATGTATTCTGAATCCCGGAAACGGCTTCAACGATTTTGATAAAATTAGGTATGGAGTTTGATAAAAAAAACTATCACATCCAGGCACTATATAAAATAATACAAAATTTAAAAGTGTTCAATAATTCGATGCTTTCAAACCCCTACCTATACCCTATAGCTTAGAACAATTTCGATTAAATCGAAATTGGTCCATCCATCGGTCCTAATCATAATGAAGTCACAGACACACACACACACACACACACACACACATACACACACACACACACAGACGCACACACTCACACACACACGCGCGCGCGCGCACACACGCACACACGCACACGCACACGCACACGCACACGCACACACAAACACACATACACACACACACAAACATACATACACACAAGGACACTCCTCTTTTAATAAGATAAAGGTTAATAAGAAAGCAGAAAAAGTTCTAAGTTTTGTGGAACATTAGAAAATTTAAGAACTTATTAACCAGCGTAAATAAAAGACAAAGTCGGTTGGGTCAACTAGTAACCTTAGCCAAAGCAAAATAATGTTGACTGCTTCTATGGGCAACTTCCTAAGACTTGTCTAACTTGAAAAATCGTCAGGTTTAGGTGCGATTCCCGAAGGGGCACACATATATTTTGCATGACGAACATTTAGATGTCTCAATTACAGGGTCTGGGTGTTAATTATGTTTATTACGATATCAATTTAAGTACCTCTATATTGGTATCGTTAAATACTCATAACACAAGCACAAATTATGTTTATTTTAGGGTTAAATCAGTTTGTGTGACTTGTCGAAAGAGAGGGAAATATAATTATTTACACTCAGAATGAAGTTAACTACTCTTTAAACTTTTTTTTACCCCACATATTAATATCAAATTTACAATTCTACAAACCTTTTTACGGTATTCCAACTTTAAGAAAGGAGTCGATCGCCGAATCCAACACGGATGGGAAGTTAAAGGGTATCTTCTTGTCCAAATATGTGTGTGTTATCGGTGATGACATATGGAACTGAGACTTGGCCGTTAAATGTGGGCCTCTTAAGTAAACTCAGAGTCGCTCAGCGTGCTATGGAGAGAGCTATGCTCGGTGTTTCTCTGCGATATATGATCTGTAATTCGGTGTTCCGCAAGAGAACGAGAGTAATCGAAATAGTCCAGAAAGTCAGC
>NJDC01003417.1:52563-63122 GCA_002245475.1 Calephelis virginiensis
TAAGACTTGTATAACTTGAAAAATCGTTAGGCTTAGGTGCGATTCCCGAAGGGGCACACATATTTTGCATGACGAACACTTAGATGTCTCAATTACAGGGTCTGGGTGTTAATTATGTTTATTACGATATCAATTTAAGTACGTCTATATTGGTATCGTTAAATACTCATAACACAAGCACAAATTATGTTTATTTTAGGGTTAAATCAATTTGTGTGACTTGTCGAAAGAGAGGGAAACATAATTATTTACACTCAGAATGAAGTTAACTACTCTTTAAACTTTTTTTTTACCCCACATATTAATATTAAATCTACAATTCTACAAACCTTTTTACGGTATTCCAACTTTAAGAAAGAAGTCGATCGCCGAATCCAACACGGATGGGAAGTTAAAGGGTATCTTTTTGTCCAAATATGTGTGTGTTATCGGTGATGACATATGGGACTGAGACTTGGCCGTTAAATGTGGGTCTCTTAAGAAACTTAGAGTCGCTCAGCGTGCTATGGAGAGAGCTATGCTCGGTGTTTCTCTGCGATATATGATCTGTAATTCGGTGTTCCGCAAGAGAACGAGAGTAATCGAAACAGTCCAGAAAGTCAGCAAGCTGAAGTGGCATTGGGCAGGCCACATTGCTCGCAGTACCAACAATCGCTAAGGAAGAAAGGTTCTCGAGTGGCGACCTCGCACCGGAGGACGTAGTGTTTGACGACCTCCCACCCGGTGGACTGATGATCTGGTCAAAGTCGCGGGGAGCCGCTGGTTACAAGCGTCTGGTGACCGTGACTTGTGGCGCTCTTTGGGGGAGGCCTATGTCTAGCAGTGGACGTCCTCCGGCAGATGATAATGATGATGATGTACGGTATTATGTAGTAAATTATTACCTACCTATATGTAGTAGTCCGTAAACAAAGGCTAAAAAACGGATATAGATTCGTCATGTCTGCTTGTACGTGCATCCGTATATCACAGCCACTTTTTTTTAAACTGTAGGAGCTGCTCATATGTAATTGGTAAGTAAATGTATGTAAGTAAATGTAAATGTATGTAATGTATGTATGTAATGTAATGTATGTAAGTAAACCGCATTAAGATTTTCACACAAAAATAGCAAAATCACAGTAGATAAATTTTGGGGGTAGTTTGAATTCCATACCTTGAACATAAATTGTTTTTTTTTTTCATAAAATCCATAAGTGTGGGGTATCTATGGATAGGTATTTCAAAATGATATTGAGGTTCCAATAATGTTTTTTTTTCGAAACTAAAAAAAGGATTTCGAAAAAGGATTAACTATATTTTGCCAATCGTGAGTACCCTGGTTGTTTTTCTGCCTATGTCTTCGGGGCATGGCGTGAAGGTACAGTTTACTACTACTTTTATGTAAGATAACTAATAAGCAAATAACTAGGTACCCTGGTGGTAAGAAGCAATGATTGTCTACACATTAAGAGATCGACGTGCTAAAACATTAATCTGAAAGTTCCAACCCATTAAAAGCAAGTTGCTGAATCTTGAAGACCGTCGCAGAATAGTCTTGCACTTAGCTTGCACTTCGGAAAATGTGACGAATACTATTTGATTTCCCAGCTCTATTTCTTATGCCTGGTTCCTATATTTAAGAGACAAGACTTTTTGATTATAGTAGTTGCTTGTACCAATAGTAATATATCTAACTGCAATTGCTCGTTTTGGTAGATACTTTGAACATTTTAAAAAACGTCATCGTTACTTTTGGGCTAACTACGAACAATGTAATTAAAATTATTTAATTTGCAATTTTCCGCCAAAAATGTATACGTATTATGGCGTAACAAAACAGGCAAAATAATGCGTTAAGTATGAATTGGATTTACCAGAAGCTAAAACTCCCAAATATATCCAGCTCCACGCCATAATACGTATACATTTTTTTGCCGAAAATTGCAAATTAAATAATTTTATTTAGATTTAAGTATGGATTTCCTTCTTCTATCAATTTTCTAATTGCAAACAGTGAAACTTATAGATTACGTTTCGTTGATTATAGGAACCGGACATTAGCAGAGTAACTATTCGTAATTTGTTGACATCCAGAGCACGAACAAAAAGATTTGCTTCCTCTTTCATTGCGAATGGCTAAAGAATACTTTACATAAAGGTCTTTCCTGGACATCAGTTTAATCGTCTTTAAAGAAACAGCAAGCCTTCTAGCTTAGAATAATTCCACTTTCGTAACCTTCTTAACTTTCAACTTTAAGAAACATTGTGCTAGCTATTCGTAATGGAAAAAGTACTACTGACATTACTTTACAGACATTTATTAATTTACAGACATTTGTAAATTTAACCGCAAGTTTTCAGAAAGGAAAAACGTTAACGAAACGTTACAACCAGGGCACTCACGATTTATCGAAACAGTAATCCCACAATATGATAGGTAGCCTATCCCCAGGCGGACACATATCCGATCCCGAGCAACATTTTTTAATTAGAAAATTGAAAAAAAAAATTGTTTTTGTTGCCTGACCCGAGAATCGAATTCGGGACCTCATGAAGTCATCATCATGATGAAGGATCATAGAGCCGATTAGTTTTCAGAAAGGAACACAATCATTACGAGTATTAATGCTATTCTGACAGGAGTAGGCAAGGCCTGCCATCACCTGCGAGATGATGACTGATACCTCACACTGTGACTGATTGTAGGTACTATTTTGAAATTATCTAGAGAACATAGTTATCGCATAAGATGTTGGCTTAGCTCGTAAAAGGGGAGTGTAGTTACTGTCACTAACACTGTCATTCCGACTTTTTTGTTGAGTTTCGCAGCAACTGGGCTGGATTGTTACTACCGCTCTTGTAACGTAAGTGCCTGCCATGTGTTTCGGTTCGAAGGGTAATTTAGACGGTAAATTTACTTTTACACGAGGCTTACAACACACCATTAACTTTGGTGTCTACTAGCAACTTGATTTTTTTAGCATCAGGAAATCCGTCTGCTTGTTTTCCTTCTGAGATTACGTAAAAATTTATTTGAGTCTCAATTTAAATTAACGCGCGTAATTTGCTAAGCAAATTGAGTTTACTCGCTCAGCGCAATATGGGTCTTTGTCACGCACTTTAAGATCCAAATTTGCTTGCATTTGTACATTAGTTACTCTTCTGTACGTTGATATTGTGTGCTTCCGTATGTTTTAATATTAAGTGGCGTAACTAATACGCTTCGTATTAACTATATCGAAAACAAAAGCGTACTTATCAAACACTATGTAGATGAATTGGAATTAGCGATTGGCGAGCACGGTTCGTGTTGGAGCAATTATAACATTACTCACTTCAGCGAACATTAATATCAGGTGATATTAGTTACGGAAATTACGTTCTGTATTAATTACTAGCGTTCGCCTGTATGACATTCGCGTCCTATTTATTGTATGCTAGCTATCCCGTCGAACTTTGTGCCGCTAGTCCTGTGTCACACGATTTTTGTTATTCAGGACCAAGATGACCCCAAAAATATATTTGAAAATTAAAACATTTACTGCACATAATACAATAGAGATATATACACAGAAGGAGATACTTCCTCTCCTACGCCGCACTGGCTGTTTACTCTCCATCCATCTTACGATTTTTCGATCAGATCACGTGTCCTCACGCGAGTTTAGAAGTTTTTACCCATTACAAAAAATGTGCGCAACGCCGCTAAAGAAGTTCTTACTTCAAAAATGAAACAATACTATACAAGAAATGTATAAGTATAGTATAAATGTAGTGTACAGTGCTGTGCTGCTTCTGGGAAAAACACTAATAATATAGTGTTAAAGAATTTTGCTTTAACACTGATTTTTTTTAAATCATTTCAGGAGCTATTAAGTTAAGATTATAATAAACTTGATTTTTTATGTGAATAAATTTACCTTTAAACGTCATTATAAAAAAGTCACTTTACCTTTAAACGTTACTTTGTATTTTTGTTGTGTTTGAAATGGCGCTCCTTAAGTGGAACCTTTACTTTCATAAATGCAAACTCTATTAAAACTTATCCACATACAGTTTCACTTGTTATACTATTATTTAATGAAAAAAGTCAATCAGTATTTCTTTTTTTAATTAATATCAAGAGCAATGTTTTTTTTTATTTATTTATGTGCAAATTTTCTAAATAGAAAAAAATTACGGAATCTTGTTTAACCTTCATTTAATCCTGTATGTTTTGTGGCAATTTCTGACCTTGTTGTTGTTGTGCCTGTGCCTACCTCTTCCGGGATATGGGCGTGAAGATACTTTTTTTTCTGTATTGTATCTTAATTTATCAATTTTGTTTAGAATATATATATTCAGTCTGCCAATACACGATCCGTGTTATTATGAACTAACGTAGGAGTAAAAGAAGTCACAGCCTGTATCATATTGTAATAAAGACTATGTTGAACCTAAGAGTACTTTATTACGTGCTTATTATAAGATTATAAGATCATCATCGCCTCTGTGGTTTAGCGGTTCAGTTGTTGGACTTGACTGCATGAGGTCCCGGGTTCGAATCCCGGGTCGGGCAACAAAAAGAAAATTGGGTTTTTCCAAGTTTCTAATGAAAAAAAAATGTTGCTCGGGATTGGAAATGTGCCCGGTTGGCGATAGGCTTGCCACCTATCACATTGTGGGGCTTAGTGTCTTCGGTTAGTCGTGGATGCCCTGGTTGTGCCTCTGCCTCCCCCTTCCGGTATTTGTGTATGAAGATACTGATACTGAAGATAACTTTGGTTGTCAGTTTTACCACAGCCTCTTAATTGACTGACCGATAACCCAGCATTTTAGGAGGACTGGCAATTGCATGAAACCGATATTTCTCTTTTTAACGTAAAATTCACCATCGTTTAAACATTCAATGGCCGTGGTAAGGGTGACATCGAAACCTATTCTGTTGTATACCTACGTCTTATGATTCCATAATATATTCATAGGAATCCACCACTCAAAAGATAAAATACAGGTACGTACGTACCTTCGTACATACGTATTTACATACATACATATAGTACTAGTATTTAAATTATGCGCTTCGGGTTTACATTTTTTACTCTTTTTCCTTTTATTTTATATTGGCTGACCTAATCTAAATTTAAGCGAATTGATTAATTATGTAATAACAATATATATATCTTTAAAATACATTCGGATTTCAGAAGCTTGATAAATATAGCCGAAGCGCATAATTTAAACAGTACTATTTTACATACATACATACATACACACATACACATACAAACAAATCTTCACTCATACCTTAATCTTATATATAAAATTCTCGTGTCACAATGTTAGTCTGCATACTCCTCCGAAACGGCTTGATCGATTCCTCTGAAATTTGGTAAGCATATTGGGTAGGTCTGAGAATCGGCTAACATCTATTTTTCATACCCCTAAGTGATAAGGGTGACTCACCCCAATTTTTTTAAATAAATCACATTAAAAATATAGCAGAACAACGTCTGCGGGGTCAGCTAGTATTAAGATATAACTTACAAGTTGACGAATTCAGTCATGTTATATACAAAGATACATAATTTGTGAACTTTTTGCTTTTTTAGTTGATATGGCTGTTGACCCCGCGTTACCCTATGGAATATAGAGACCGTTGATATTATAAGTTATCCGTAATTCTAGATATCAAAGGTTTTATACTTATTTGAGAAGCAATACGTGTTTTTCCGGGCTCCTTTGCGGACCATCTGCCTTCCTACCCGACAGTTCGTAAAAGACAAACGCAGTCTTATTGTCACTAATACCATGACATCTGACTTGGTGGTAGAGTTCGGCAGCAACTCGCCCGGATTGGTACCAACACCTCATTTATTCCTGCTGTCATTATAATGCCGTTGACGTGTTTCGGTTCGAAGGATAAGGTGTTCTTACATTTGATCGAGGCCTGACATCCTGGCCTCAGGTTGGCAATACACCATTACCACCTTTGGTGTTTCTAGGTGTATTGTCATATTAAGGCGTGCAGTTAATTAATCACTACATAGTATAAAACAAAGTCGCTTCCTCTGTCCGTATGTCCCTTTGTACGCTTAAATCTTTAAAACTACGCAACGGATTTTAATGCTGTTTTTTTAATAGATAAAGTGATTGAAGAGGAATGTTTATATGTACATTTTATACCCACGCGAAACCGGGGCGGGCACTAGTATTAAATATTATCTTTCAAATCAGATCCAAAAATAGATACTACTTTAAATCAAAAACTGTGTCACCAGTATTCGAACAAATGCAAATGAAAACCAATACAACTGTAAATAGGAATTAAGGCAGTCTTCATTAGGTGCATCTACAAGCAACATTCCTCGTTTAAGATCCGGGGCTTTGCGACGCTCGAGAGCGTCATAATGAATACGAAAGTGTAATGTGTACATATGTACAGCGTCCGTATTATCAACGCTGCGAATGCTACCATGACACTGTTTTAGGTACCGTTTCAATATTATGTTTTTATCTAACGGATTCAAACTGTTAGCTAAATGTTTTATGACTTGTTACGCATAGTAACGACACGGGAACATCATCTCATCATATCTCACATTTCTTCCAACGGTACGGCATGGGAACAGCGACGCTGGAGTCTGGTGACATGTAATCCTAGGAAATCGGCCGCCTAGTGACGCTGGTAGATCCATGAGAACCCGGCACTTCATATCCAACATCGATCGTAGTCACTCCTTTTAGTTGTAATTATTAAATTTATTTTAATTAAAATTGTTTTTTTAGAGATCCCCTGCGGCCACGCGTAATTGGCGTTGTCCGTAGGATCTCGGGTCGGTTTGCAATGACTCCTAAAATGTACATAGTCAAGTCTCCAGTATTCGCCGCGCGTCCGATTGGCTACCTAGCCTTCGCCGACATCAATAACATCAGCGTGCCGCAGAAGCTGTCCTGTATCCGAACCTCGAAACCAAGAAGAGCCAAATGTTTATGTAAGTACAAAAATCAATCTTGTGTTCGATTCTATCCTAGTGTAATTGTTACCATCCAAAATTTTCCATTCCAGGCAATTTGGTATTAGTGGCTGTAGGTTTAGACAATTAAAACGCAAAGAGGTAATCTATTTCTTTCGTAATATGTCGAACGATATAGATAGTGTATATAAAACCCTTAGAATAGTGCTCGAATTTGACGGCAACCCACACGTCCTGCCTCGCTTTATCGAGGTTTGCAATCATTTAGTGTCAAGGTACGCGGATTCGAGTCCCGGGCACTAGCTAGAGAACTTAACTTTGCTTAATGGTATTTTAAATAGGATAATGGGATCCGCTGCGCGCTTTATAAACGCCAACGGAACCCCAAATAGTTGGTTAGGCATAAGATAACTTTTCCGACCAACGCGACGAGACGGCGTTGTGTAAAAATTTATCTTCAATAAATCAAAAAAATAGTACAACCCACGAATTTTACGAAAAGTGCCAAAACATTTTTAGTACGATTATGTCTTATGTCACCTTGCACGAGACCGTACCTACAACAATAGAGACTAAGCGCGACCTATACCGAAAACTGACATTACAAACTTACTTACGAAGTCTGATCCATTAGGGTTCTGCATACATAGAAATTCTGCATAGAAGTTCTGCATAGAAAAAGCTTTAGAATTCGTACAGGAAGAGATTAACACCTTATAATTTCAGCAACGATGTGAATCCTTGCCGGAAAGGAAAAATATACATGGTGTACTAGTTGCGCCGCATGTTCAATCATATAGCAAGCAAGATAATAAGTTTGAAATACAGCCGCCTATGGGACAGTTTGCTTCTAATACCGCGGGCCTTCACGCCCACTGCAAACGCACGGGTGGCAGCCCCAACCAAAAAACCTATGTATAGATTACTAAGCCGAACACAGCAAATATTTAGTGCACGACCACCAAACTACATCCACAGTAGTTTTCGCAATCATTTAGATCACAGCAATTTAGCCCTACGCTTATGAGTGGCGTCAGCCACTACGTCTCAAAACCGCTACCACCATCAGGTTGGGATCGGCGTACAAGGGGTAATCCTCCACCACATAACTATTTTAAGACAAAGGAGGCTAATTTTAACAGTTGTAATTATGGTGAGCCAGCGTATTGCTACGAAAATTATGACTACGACTATAACTATGTCTATGCCCAGTACTTGCATGACATCGACTATGACTATGAAGAACATGAACCATACCTCATTCGTAGATCAGAATCGAACATAGACAAACATAAAGCAACTATCTATGTATTTTTAGTTGACTTAGAAGACATTACATTAAAACAAAAATCGGCTTTGTGTAGTTAAACTGGATTTAAATAATTAGTGACGCATATTTATCCAATAGTTATTGTCACAAGAAAAATGAAAACTGTGTTGAAACGATCCTTTAACATCAAAATATGAAAGCCCGATGAAGTAGCACTATAGAAGTGCACCGAGGTAGGAAACCTCACGCCAAGCATGCATTTACAAAGATTACCTTCCTGCAATACATTTTTAGAGTTCCTGAGCAAAAATCCTTGACTACCCGTTACATTTGTTATAATAGGGGAATCCCTTTATACGTTTCCTTTGATTTATGTCATAAATCATTTACAGTATACAATCAGACTCAAAACAAAAAAAAATACTAAGATGGACCATACAAGTAGTACTTGTGCGCATCGTCATTTTTATAAACTATCACCGGATCGGAATCGCGGCGACACACTGACAAGATCCGGCGAAAGAAACACATTTTTAATGGAAACTACAGTTTGGTATAATTTCAACAGTAGATCAAGGTTCACTTTTATATTTTCATATCAATGTTGTGTGTTTTAAAGAGAACTATGACTAGAGAATAAGTTAATTAGTAGCAGCTAATTAACTAAATCAGAGGGGTCTTATTTACTTCTCTTAATATGCATTTTGGTTTATATGAGTAATGATTCTGCTGCTCATAAACTAAAATTAATTTAAATGCATGCTACATTTTTCAAATGAAACCAAAAGAGAAGGAGCATTTTAGATATTTCAGATTAGATCCAAACAAAATTATTTAATTTGCGATTGTGTGTGCAAAAAAATGTATACGTATTAAGGCGTCACAAAACAGGCAAAACAGTGGGCTATGAATGAATTGGGCTTACCGTAAGCCAAAACCCCCAAAGATATTTCAGATTAGTCCGTATATGTAATTTTACGCTTTTAATCAATGTTTTTCGAGTATTAGATTAAACAACAGTCTTGTGCAGACTAATCTGACAGCACTAGAAGTGTTTTGTCTCTTTCTATTACTTTATTTAAAACAAGGTAGTTTAAATATAATTATAATTTGGTTAATAATTTAAATTTAGTTCAGTGAGTGATCTACAAAGTCTTCGACATTGTCTTCATATATTAAAAAATGTTAGAAAAAAGCAAGGGGTTATTTCTTATGAACAAATCCAGGGAGAATAGTTAACTGCTATTTAAAAGTTACGCAAAATAACACAACACTAACATCACAAAGCTCCAAGTGTTCAAGTTATCATGAAGGATATATTTAGAAATAAGAATTCTGTTGTCATTCTGTATTTATCTTGCGGCTTTGCATTGATTCTGGCTTTGGATTCAGACTTCGCAATTTTATTTCAACTATTTTCTTTTAAAAACACCAGTATGTTAAAATATATTCTAGATGCTTACTTATTCTCAAGATTCCGTGAAGACTTTATAGTTTTGTATCCATTTTATCCATAGGTACTGTATAATTGCTAAAGTGTGTGTGTTTGTTATGATTTTACGACTAAACTGGTGAGATATATTTAGAAATAAGAATTCTGTTGTCATTCTGTATTTATTTTGCGGCTTTGCATTGAATTCTGCCTTAGGATTCAGACTTCGCAATTTTATTTCAACTATTTTCTTTTAAAAACACCAGTATGTTACAATATATTCTAGGTGCTTACTTATTCTCAAGATTCCGTGAAGACTTTATAGTTTTGTATCCATTTTATCCATAGGTACTGTATAATTGCTAAAGTGTGTGTGTCTGTTATGATTTTACGACTAAACTGGTGAGCTTATATACTAAAATAATATATACTTATATACTAAAATAATACTGTAAAAGAAAACAAGTATCTTCACGCCTATATCTCCGAAAAGGTAGGCAGAGGAACAACCAGGGTACCCACGACTAGCCGAAGATACTAAGTCCAACAACGTGATAGGTGGCAAACCTATGGCCAACCGGGCACATATCCTATCCCGAGCAACATTTTTTTTATTAGAAAATTGGTAAAACCCAATTTTCTTTTGTTGCCTGACCCGAGATTCGAACCCAGAACCTCATCCAACAACTGAATCGCTAGACCGCTAGACTGTAAAAGAAATGAAAAGAAAGAAAAGTATTTGCAGAATATGAGTGTTACAAAATTTTTTAAGCGTATATACTCTACCAACTTGTGATGTGCAAATACGTTAATAGTTTTTTTTTATCTTTATCTAGAGATTTTTTGCACACAGTGAAAATGGCAATCTTATAAACTTAGTTATTTTAATTATTTCTTGTATTAATTACATGAATATTTG
>NJDC01003418.1:0-10892 GCA_002245475.1 Calephelis virginiensis
CCGGAAAGCACCTGCACAAGACGTAACGTCAGCGACCCGAACCGCCGCTGCAACCACCCTCGGAGGACCGGTCGAATTGCCTCCACCGTCGCCTGCCCAGGGACAGGTGGGGCTAGGTCCTCCTTCTACCGCTCCAATGTGGTCTACCACGCCTGCCTCTGCATGCGCTCCACGTCCTCCCATGCCAGGGGCTCCCCGCGCACCCTCGACGACGATACCGCGAGGAGGGGGTCCCCCCCGAGGCCCATGGAACAATAGGGCCTCGGTCTTGGAGAGGTTCACCTCCAGACCCAGGGAGCGTATGCGACCGACGACGATGGTTGTCCCAACTTCCGCCAGCCGCAACATTTCACCCAGGTCCCTCCCCCTGGCTACGACCAGTGTGTTGTCCACGTAGCACGCTACCCGGATGTTGTTGAGCAGCGCGCCGCGGAGGACCCAGTCGTAGCCGATGTCCCACAGGAGTGAGCCCAGAACGGACCCCTGTGGGACCCCGCAGGCGACGCGACGGCGTACGATGCCGTCGCGTCCTTCCACCAGGACCTCGCGGTCCCGGAGGTAGTCGCCCAACAGCTCCCGCAGATACAGGGGCACCCCATGGTATTGGAGCGCCTCCTGTATTGTTCCGTGAGGGAGACTGTTGAAGGCGTTGGAGACCGCCAACGCCTTGTCGCCTTCGCGAACCGACTCCTGCGTCCAGGCCTTGAGCCAGATCAGAGCGTCTAGACAGGAACGCCCCGCCCTGAACCCGTGCTGTGCCTCCGACAGGTCAGGCCCCGTCCCCTCGAGGTGCCGGACGGTTCGGGTCGCCACCACGCGCTCGAGCAGCTTCCCGATGTCATCCAGCAGGACGATGGGACTGTAACCTGAAGGAGAATCAGATGGTCGATTCTCCTTCCTCAGGAGACACAGTTGGCCTTCCTTCCACAGCGTTGGGAATCTCCTCGACGCAAGACAGGCGTCGAAGAGCTCCCGAACCCGAATAATGTATAATGGGCAAGCGATAAATTAGAAATATCTTGAGAGAAACGAAAGTTATGGCCATTATAAATGTGAATTTCATACGATGAACTCATTTAGTAGGTAATCAGAATACTGTGTATCTACAGGACATAACTACCCGCGTAAACGGGTAAGAAAGGAATTCAAAATTACGTCACGGGACTTGAATTCTCAGTAGCTCAAATGTTTTGAGTATTTGTTGGCTTGAAAGAAAGAAAAAAATCCCCCCAGACAGGATTTGATCCTGTAACCTGTGTGTTTGATCCTGTTGTGTGAATGACAGCGTAACGAAAATGTTATTGGAATGTATGCAGTTGGAATTTTGTGTCGGAAATTTCATGAATTAAAAAAAAATGTATTTTTTTATTTATTTCACTATTATTTCATTAGTACCTACTGTCTAATGCAACACGATTTTTATTTAATATCAAATAAATAACATATTTTTACCAAAAACAGCAATGTAATAAAACAGCGTATTAGGTCGGCACTTACAGCTCGCAATACGCGGCTTAGTGCATATTCTTTGTTCGCTATACATTGCGGGCTGAAAAACTGCTAAATATGTAATCACTTGTTTCCGACAAAAACTGTAAAAAGAATTTTGAAGTCTGATATGTATCTAAACTACCAAAGAAGTTTTCGTTACGGTGTCAAATGCGTCATGTACCGCCAACACAAGACGATTAGACTTCAGAGGCGAAATTTAACAATTAGAAAAATTTATTGACAAAATATCTGTCTAAACTTTAAAACGTGAAGTTTCTTCAATCCTATAGAATCCTCAAGCTTAATATTGTAGCGAATTAATTTTGAACACATTAAAGTTTAATTTAAAATGTCGCACACTCTTAATATGATAAAATTAATTTCGCGAAACAACTTCTTAAATACAATTAAGCGAGAGCTTTATTTTGTGACGTGTAATTAACTTTAATTAAATGTTCGCAATTTGTATTATAATTGGTAATGTTATAAAGGATGCTAGGGGTGTCACTTTGTAAAAACTTCATGGAAGATATGTAGGAAAATGAATTAAAACTTTGTGATTTTTTGATAATGTCTGGGTAATGCTTTAACAAGGAATAAAAGCTACACCGCGGAAAGAGAGGAGTAAGAAGAAAATGGGTTCTTGTAAGGGGTTTAGTGATTTTATGATATTTATTTTTTTATGATATTGGAAGACAAACAAGCAGACGGATTTCCTGATGGTAAGAAATTCACGCCGCCTAGAGACACCAAAGTTTACGGTGCGTTGCCAACCTGAGGCCGAGATGTTAGACCATGAGCAAAACTAAGTTTACCGGATACCTTACCCTCCGAACCGGAACACGTCAACGGCAAGCACTGAGGTTATGGCGGCAGGAACAGGCAAGGTGGTGGTACCAATCCTGGCGAGTTGCTGCGAAACTCTACCACTTAGCACAAACAATACAAATACAAAAAAATAATACAAAGCGCTAAGTAAGATACTTCAAAATGAGGTTTTAAATCGGGGTGCTAAATTCGCCTTACATAATTTTGTGCTTGACTTTACGTGATTTTTAAACGAGTTCAAAAAAAGGAGCAGGTTCTCAATTCGGCCGGTATATTTTTTTATGTACGTACACCGATTTCTCCGTGGTTTCTGAACCGATTTATGTAATCATTTTTTGTTTGATACGGAATAGTTTCGAATTAGTCCCATAACAATTTGATACAGGTAGGCCTATTATTTTTATTAGAGCCCTTTTTCACGTATCTCGATGTTTAGTTTTGTTGAATTTAATCATATCAGCGACGAACTAAAAAGTATTAAATTTTTTGTCAGAAAAAAATAAGTCGGTTTTAATTAACGTAGTTATTTTTACATGTAAGCAGGAGTTGGCCCTCTCAGAAAAAGTATGAAAGTAGAATAAGCATGATTGAAGTGAGAGGTGCTCAAAAAATTTGGAGAAACACTTTTCGACATTCGCAACAGTGAGATCAAGGAGAGAGGGAGAGAAAGCCTTTCTTCCACTCCCTCCAAGAATTGGGATTGATAGAAAGTGTTGGCGTAAGACTAAAATAAGTGTATTCTTTGTCGCATATTTTCATTTCAGAATATAGCCACCTTAAAATATTTCATGGAAAAAACTTGTAAACTTAGTTCATTTAGATTGCTGTTGCACATCGTACACTCATACAAAAGCTTGTTCAACAATTTTTTTATTGAATCAGGCGTTACTTTGCGGAAATCCATTATAAAAGATGTAAAATAAGCCTTTATTTTGCTAATTCCGCGTAAGCAGTGTAACCGTTGTGGCAAATAATCCTCCAAAAGACACAGAATGTGACAAGCCGAACTGACGTTCCCACTACCCACCTCCGCGACCAGAACACGAATATATTCGTCGTCGTTCGTCGTATTTTACATCTTGTTCAACAATGGTTATGCAAATGAAACCAAAATTAAATATTGCTCGTTATTTACAAAGGGTGCCGATCGAGGGTCTCAACACTCAAACCCCTCCAGTCTGTCAGGCACAAGCCCGAAGTGATTGCGGGGGACGCATTTTTGAATAAAATATATTTAAAAAATAATTGCCATCACACCTGGTATTGAATTGTTACTAGATCTTTCTCTTTCTCTTTATTCTGAAAAATTCTGCAACTCTTTATTTTCTATACTAGTCGTTATCCAAAAGGCCGAATTTGACTTCTTAATAAAAAAAATTAATGAACTTTACTCTCGTACGACGAACTTTATTAAATCCAAAGCTCACACTCAACTGTAGAAGTAATGTGCTTAAAGAGCACAAACTCTTCTTTTTACGAGTAAATGAAGGTATATAAATTAAAACTTTTATAAACCGGGTGAAATTGTCAAAAATACGAGCAAAAATTGCATTAGGACACGTTACTAAAAGGTTTTTAATCGCCTTTGTGGTCTAATGGTCCAGGTGTTGGTTGATTGAGGTCCCGAGTTCGATTCCCGGGTCGGGCAACAAAAAGTAAACGTGGTTTTTCAATTTTCTAATAAAAAAAATGTTGCTCGGGATTGGATGTGTGCCCGGTTGGCGATAGGCTTGCCACCTATCTTATTGTAGGACTTAGTGCCTTCGGCTAGTCGTGGGTGACTGTGGTGGCTCTCTGCTTACCTCTGCGGGGATATAGGCGTAGCGGTACTTTTAACCGACTCCAAAAAAGAGCACGTTCTCAATTCGACTGTACTTATGTTTTCTTTGCATGTTTGTTACGCAATTACTTTGTTAATAGCTAACCGATTTTAATGGTTCTTTTTTAAAAATAGCTCATGATTTCGAGGTGGTCTTTTCTTGGTCTGACAAGTGTTTGCCTTTCTTGACGACCTCATCAATGTCACTCATAAACTAAGTTAAGTGTAACTCAAACACTACAAGTAGGATGTTGATAAAAATTATGTGAGACAATTTCGGAACCATTTGCTATCTTTGGACAAAAGAATATGAAATGGCAATTATTTCGATTACTGTATCCTCACGCCCATATCCGCTAAGTGGTAGGCAGAGACACAACTACTAGCCGGGCACCCACGACTAGCCGAAGACAATAAGTCCCACCATGCGATAGGTGGCAAGCCTATTGACAACCGTGCAAATATTTAATCCCGGGCAAAGTTATTTTTATTAGAAAATTGAAAATATACACTTCCTAATTTATTTTTTTTGCCCGACCCGGAGGCCCGAGTTCGATACTCGGGCCTCAAGAAATCAAGTCCGACGCCGAACCGCTAGACCGTCTATTTCGATTTATGTCTATTAACTAATTTAAAACGTGTTAGCGTTTAGCGTGTTAGAAACTACTATAGATACCATAGATATTACCAAAGATTAGTAAATATTACTGTCTTTGATATTACAGATATGTCGCTGTCCTGAGGCCGGGATATTGAGCCTGTGAAAGTCTGCTATCCTACCCTCGTGACCGGAATGACAGTGATTTTGGCAGAAGGAATAGGTTGGTTCTGCGGTGGTTTCCTACTCGGGCAAGTTGCTGCATAGCACTCTACTTCTAGTCTTGTTGGTACTGACGTATTTTTTAACCAGTGCTTGCCTTTTACAAGCCACGTGGCCATCTGCCTCTGATGGTCTATTCAACTCGGCGGATCCGGACCATCACGGGGCTTATTAAAATCATTATCACAATCACGCCACTCTTATGGTAAAGTATCTTCACGCCCATATACTCGAAGAGGTAGGCAGAGGTACAACCAAGGCACCCACGACTAGCCGCAGATACTAAGTCCCACAATGTGATAGGTGACAAGCCTATCGTATAGTATCCTCTTATGGTATGGTATAGTATCGTATACTCTTGTGGTATCCTTAATTAATCATTTCACGAACACCATTGAGCTTATTTCTATTCAAAAATTCTATTACCTACGCCTCGTAAGCATAAATCTTCAATACGGAATCTCTGTTCATTTTTTGTTCCCCCAAATCGTAGCTCGGATGACTGTGCAATTACTTATATCGCTCCTGCATTTTCAAGATCGAAGCATTCCCATTGCGCACCATAAATCAGATTTTCGTTTATTAAAACACCCTTGGCACCTTCACATAGATCGCCTTAAGCTATGTGGTTTTTTCCACTTGGGACTAAGTGATTTTTCTAGCTTATTAACACTAGATGGAACGAGAGGTGTTATCAAGTTGATACGTGTTTTGTGTGTGAGTGTGTGTGTTTTTCTGTGTATGTGAGTTTCATAACTTTTGAACGAAAAGACCTGTATCGGTGTTTTTATATTTTATTTTCAAATTTTAGGATTATGGGATTCCATTATTTCAGAATGGTCCGCTTTTTAGTTTAAGAAATTGTGATGTTATGGCTTTGTGTATTAGTGTTCAAAATTAAAGTTATTTTAAAACATTTCAAAACATTACAGTTAATATATTTTGTTTTATATTACATTTTAATAAATTGCATTAAGTTGTAACTGAGACCTATGAAACAGAACAATATAATTTAAGTTGTTTTATAATTAAACCCGCAAAAAACCGATTCCAGTATTATTATCACGTATTTGAAGTAAAAAAAAATATTCATTATTTAATAGATTCTACCCATAAACTACTACTTAAATCAATTGTAATCAATTGTTGTATGTGTGATCACCTATTAATCCTGACCTACCTTTCCAGAAAGCACAATCACTATTTATACGTTAATGATCAAGCATACGGGTCAATAATAGCATAAGAGACAAACAAAAAATCCAGTTAATTGCGAATCGGACTCGCCGATACCGTACCGAGGGTTCCGTACTAACATGTAGGTATATAAGTAATAGTTCACCCATCACGAAATTTAATTATATAATGTCATAAAAGTTTACGGTTTTTTCATTTTTTTATATGTGCTGCAAGACGTTGCTTTCAAGATTCTGTTAACAAAAAGTATGTTGTAGGTTTTAATTCCCTTGCCAGTTACGAAAATTTTGTCAAATTGCGGCATTAATGCCCGGTATCTTTTGATTGCGTCGGCTCAGAAGCTTGATTTTTTCACATCTCTAAAAGACAGTAGAACTGTATATTTGGTAGAAATTTTATTTTAATACATTGACGTGTTCCTGAGACTTGAACGGCTTTGACACGAACATTGACTTGAGACAGATGGATGGACTGACATCTAAATGGTTTTCCTTTCTAGGTACGGAAACCTAACAATAACACACAAAAAAAATATGTCGACAAATTAGTTAAGGATGGAGGTGATTTGGTTAAAAACTCAGTTCCATTTTTACAATAAAAAGTATTTTACCACAGTCGCTGTCGCTTTGTCTTGAAACTTAAACAAACTTCACTTTTTATTCATATAATATGTGTACAAGTATCGTAGAAAAGTTGTAGAATGCTTTGACAAAAAGCAGAGTGTTCGTTTAATAAAATTATATTCAGATCTAAGTAGAAAAAACTCTATGAAAGCACGTGCTTCGATGCTTTTAATCTGCCCCCTGATGTTAGCTTTCACACTAATACTTCCAAGATGTCCCTTAAGGGGAAGATAATTTCAGTCCATAACACCGTGGATATGTGTGAATTTATAAGATTATACCCACCCATTTCATGATCTAATGCAACCTAAACTGAAGAGCTAATCAAACTTGGGTACGATTAATTGTAAAGGAAAAATATGAATTAGAATATTATTGTACATTGTTAAGGTTTATATTGCATTTCAATTAGTATCTTCACGACATAACCCCGAAGCGGAGCGGAGAGAAATCTGTTTGTTCGGTTGTGCTTGAATCCCCCGTATCTTCGGAGGCGAATGTACCCAACGTGACAGGTGGCAACCGGACACATCCAATCCCGGTCAACGTTGAATTTATTGGAAAACTGCAAAAAAATGCTAGATTTTTAAATAATATGCATATCAAAATTCATTGAAATCGGTATAACGGCTTAACAGTTTGCAACAGACAGACGGACAGGTTTTATTATTGCATTTGATATTGCTGCATTTGCTTGCATGCATTTAATATTAATAGCTGATTGTCCGCGACTTCATCAGCGTAGAATAGTAATGATTTTTATACACATCCTCATTTATTATAATAATTATACAATAATATGGGGATTCAGTTTCGAAAAAAAATTTTTATTGTTTGTACTCAGATTTTTAGCTTTAAGCATATCGAACTTCACCAAAGTTGGTTTTGTAAACGACGCACAGTCTCTCACATCTACACTATTAGTATGGAAGTGTGGAAGTATGGAAGTATGGAAGTATTGACTATGGAGAGATGGGGTATGGAAATATGGATAGGATGGTTAACCTATGTAAAATTTAGAAAACAAAAGATGTTAAATATTTAGGTAACCAGGATTTGTATCAATGTTATGGGTCAAAGCTATACAACAATACATATAGAGTGCGGATCTGGCGTTGGTAGGGTTTGCTTAACTTTGCCAGCTATCACGGAATGTGTCGTCTGCATAACATAATATACAGGTTGATAAGAAAATAGGTTTCTTTAATTACATATCAATATTTATCAATACTTAAGATATTTTTATTTTAGTAAAGTTTGTCTTTTTAAAGTTACTTTATTTTAGCACAAGAGGTCGTGCTTGGGACAAATTCATTAAGTTCAGACTTTTGAGGATTACAAAAAAATTTACATTTCTGCAATTTTGAACTTATTTAAAAGATATACGGAAATGATACATAACTATGAATATAATCGGTTAGAAAGACCATAGACTAAATGGTAGAGCATCGTAAGAAAGAAAGGCACGTGAGTTCCTGGCCTGAATAAATCGAAATTTATTCTTTCTCGAAAAGATATCAAATTTAAACACACGAAGATCGAAAACAATAACTTTTAATTTTTTTGTTTGATAATATGCAGCGGTGAAAAATAATGATAACAACCATATTAACATATTTTTGTGTGTTTCTGAAGTGAAAAAAAAAACACGACAGTAAATACAAACACATCTATGATTTTAACAGCCAATGTATATATAAATAGCTATAGTTAGACTAGAGTTCATGATATGAAAATATCATTAACAACTAAACCGTATTTATGTCCGATTTAGCTTTCTCTATTTCGGTTGTGGGCTTTTTTGAATAATATATAACAAAATTAATTATGTCCTAAGCAGCTCGTAAAAGTTGAGTGCCAGGTGACCTAATACTAACAACGTGGCCTTTACCAGGTAGTAGAGCTTTGTGACATGCTTTATTAGTTAATAACATCCAAATTCGGTTTGTAGAAACATATTAATGGACGTAGAAAAAGCAGCTGAAGTTGGAACGATCCCATTTTGTGTAAAGCAATGCGTAACAAATGCTTTAACGCCTTTAAAGCTATAGACATTGCTAAAAGAGGCCGGTCCTGAAACCGTCGGCTAGATGTCATTGAACAAGACATGTGTGCCTAAGTACTCACTATAGGAATACCAAAGGCCGAGCGAAATGGAGAAAGAAGTACCTAAGTGAAAGAACACGGAAACAGTTCCCAAGTTTGAAAGTGAGGGAGATTCGGAATAACTATAGTAACCATATACATAATATGACTACGAGTACAGAAGAAACGTGCCATATCCGAAAAAACATACATGCTCACGCCAAGTCCCTTGCGGTGTAGGTAGAGTATTGAGTGCCAAATCTTATGATCCTGGAAGACCTGTCTGGTTTTCTGTACATTTTCACACAAACACCGGTTTTGAGAATATCCGAAATAATCTGATATATAAAATTCTCGTATCACGGTGTGCGTGATTGAACTCCTCTGAAACGGCTTGATCGATTCTCATGAAATTTTTGAGCATATTGAGTGGGTCTGAGAATCGGCCAACATCTATTTTTCATACCCCTAAGTGATAAGGGTGACTCATCCCAATTTTTTTTACTAAAATCACATTAAAAATATAGCAGAACAACGTTTTCCGGGTTAGCTAGTATAATATATTAGTTAAATTATTTAAAGTTAAACAGCCTGTATATTCTCGAGTCATACATCAATAATGAATGCCGATATACCTTGACTGACGTGCCGCGTGCCGTACATAACTTAACAAGTGCATTTTCCATCGTGGGTACTGGGTGAAATTCCATAATTATGTTTATAGCAAGTTACTTTTTTTATGATATTGGAAGGCAAACAAGCAGACGGATTTCCTTATGGTAAGAAATTCACACCGTCTAGAAACACCAAAGGTGGTAATAGTGAGTCGCCAACCTGAGGCCAGGATGTTAGGCCTCGAGCAAAAGTAAGTTTACCGGCTACCTTACCCTCCAAACCGGAACACGTCATGACGTTATGGCGGCAGGAGTAGGTAAGGCGGTGGTTCTAATCCGGGTGAATCTCTGCGAAACTCTACCACCTAGTCAGATGTCACGGTGTTAGTGATTGTAAGCCTATGCTCGCCTTTTACGAGCTGCTTGGCAGGAAGGCAGATGGCCTATTCTGCAAAAGAACCCGTACCAACACGGGGACTTATGCACTTTCCCGTGTTAGTCAGGGCTCCTTAGCAGAATAGACCATCTGCCTTCCTGTTAGGTAGCTCGTAAAAGGCGAGCATAGGATTACCGTCACTAGCACCGTGACATCTCACTAGGTGGTAGAGTTATACGAGTAGGTGCAATTAATATAATTATACTATAGCACGTTTTATCTAACAACAAGTCAAATAGCTTCTTTCGAAACATTTTTAGACGCAGTGATTTAAGATTGGCAGGAAATTTGTTATATATTATACGAATTTACATATGAGTAGGTACAACATATATTATTTTTATAAATAGTAAGTTTTTGGCTATTCCTCGATATTCCTCAAATGTGAAATTTCTAAAATTTCATCATTTGTTTATATATTGTTGCTACTACGAAACATTTAACGTCGAGGCCGACACGCACTTAGCCATTTTATTATTTTAAATTAAATTTAAACATTACAATAAAAATTGTATCTCCTCTTTAGAATTTTGTTTCTTTACCAGTCGTCTATTCTACCTATTTATATAAAAATGATTCCTTATTTCGCGTGATTTTCCCCTGAATGGAAATACTAATTTTGCTAGTTCTTTTTCTTTGCTGTATTACTTTATTGTAAGGAAAGGTTCTTATGAAAAGACAAACCGGGATAATTGCAGAATATGGGAAAAAGAATGTCAAACGATAAGAATTCAATAATTGACTGTGAATATACGTGTACGTATTTAATAAGCTATTCATACTTTTTATAAAAAAAAAGCTCTGGTCTAGCGGTCCGGGTGTTGGACTTGACTGCATGAGGTCCCGGGTTCGAATCCCGGGTCGGCCAGCAAAAAAGAAAATTGGATTTTTCTAATTTTCTAATAAAAAAAAATGTTGGTCGGGATTGGAATTGTGCCCGGTTGGCGATAGGCTTGCCACCTATCACATTGTGGGACTT
>NJDC01003418.1:12129-30599 GCA_002245475.1 Calephelis virginiensis
CGGTGGTTCTAATCCGGGTGAATCTCTGCGAAACTCTACCACCTAGTCAGATGTCACGGTGTTAGTGATTGTAAGCCTATGCTCGCCTTTTACGAGCTGCTTGGCAGAAAGGCAGATGGCCTATTCTGCAAAAGAACCCGTACCAACACGGGGACTTATGAACTTTCCCGTGTTAGTCAGGGCTACTTAGCAGAATAGACCATCTGCCTTCCTGTTAGGTAGCTCGTAAAAGGCGAGCATAAGCTTACCGTCACTAGCACCGTGACATCTCACTAGGTGGTAGAGTTATATGAGTAGGTACAATTAGTATAATTATACTATAGTACGTTTTATCTAACAACAAGTCAAATAGCTTCTTTTGAAACATTTTTAGACGCAGTGATTTAAGATTGGCAGGAAATTTGTTATATATTATACGAATTTACATACGAGTAGGTACAACATATATTATTTTTATAAATAGTAAGTTTTTGGCTATTCCTCAATATTCCTTAAATGTGAAATTTCTAAAATTTCATCATTTGTTTATATATTGTTGCTACTACGAAACATTTAACGTCGAGGCCGACACGCACTTAGCCATTTTATTATTTTAAATTGAATTTAAACATTACAATAAAAATTGTATCTCCTCTTTAGAATTTCGTTTTTTTTACCGGTCGTCTATTCTACCTATTTATATAAAAATGTTTCCCCATTTCGCGTGATTTTCGTATCACCCCTGAATGGAAATACTAATTTTGCTAGTTCTTTTTTTGCTGTATTAGTTATTGTCAGGAAAGGTTCTTATGAAAAGACAAACCGGGATAATTGCAGGATATGGGAAAAATAATGTCAAACGATAAGAATTCAATAATTGACTGTGTATATACGTGTACGTATTTAATAAGCTATTCATACTTTTTATAAAAAAAAAAGCTCTCTATGGTCTAGCGGTCCGGGTGTTGGACTTGACAGCATGAGGTCCCGGGTTCGAATCCCGGGTCGGCCAACAAAAAAGAAAATTGGATTTTTCTAATTTTCTAATAAAAAAATGTTTGTCGGGATTGGAATTGTGCCCGGTTGGCGATAGGCTTGCCATCTATCACATTGTGGGACTTAGTACCTTCGGCTAGTCGTGGGTGCCTTGGTTGTACCTCTGCCTACCTCTTCGGGGATATGGGCGTGAAGATACTTTTTATATATTTATATAAATACGTTTAAATCCAATATTTTACAGCTAACTGTAATTAGTCGTTGTATAAATGATGGAAATTGAAAAAAAGATCGCAACGATAGCATGCCATAAAAGATACCTACCGTTTCACTCTTTCCTTGAAGACGTTCTATATTTAAATTTGTATAGAAAAATAAAAAGTAATATGGAATTTCTGAGCGTATTAGCAGTTACTCACAACTTTGTACACAACTAGAAATTACTTTTCTTGGTTAGTATCGGGAATGAAAGATTTCCTCTCAGTAAAAGGTATTGTAAATGTGTTGAACCTTGCTGTAAGCTACTACTTCTTATAATTGTTTAAAATCTAAGCAGTATTTATTGAATGAAAGTAAACAGTTGAACAGATAAACCAACAAAAGGTTTAATATCCCTCGTATTGGGATCTGTATCACAGGATACAGATCCCAATACGAGGAACGAGGATGTCGAGTAATGTATACAGATACATTACGCGACAATTCATTCTTGTACAGGTTTAGTTTTATTATAGTATGTAAGTGTACATTATTAGATACACTCACACTCTGATATAATAAAATCATTATCTTGTGCTGACACAAAAAGAGAAGCTTATTGAAGAAATATTTTATAGAACGAAAACATTTTATACGGAAATTTCATTATTAAGAACTCAGTGTAGTACGTACAGCTTTAGAAATACCATGGTAAAGAGTTTTAGTTTTTTTTTATTCTACCGGTTTGTATGAATTTACTCAAAGGTTTCGAGATGTCAAATAATCCCCCTACCTCAAAATAAGGATACTAATAACTCCAAAACATTGTTTATACTTACACAAATACACATAATGAAAGCTTAAGGACTTAAATATAATTTTCCTTGGGATTACTTTAACTCAAGTTCACATAATAAATAAGGGGAGCGAAGATAGGAAAATCATCGCTAAACGTTTCTGCTACAAGGGGTGTGTTGGCTTCATCTTTTTAAACTTTAACATGTCCTGCATAAATTGTCTATTTGATAATATTTTCAACCTTATATAGTTAGCAATAAAGGTAAAATATAATTTAAATTTTGCTGCAACATTCGGCGAGGAAAGATCAGTTTTGACTGAGTCAATATTGGAGCTTTATCTCTCGGTACAGGTGACATAGGAATGGTGTCAATTTATAAGTGTTGTATCAGAGAACAGGATGGGAAGTGTGTTTGGAAAGGTTTAGGGACATTTGCGGATATGTAGACATATTTACATAAACTTTTGTTTTAATTTTAAAGCAATATTTTGTGTAGTGAACTGCTAACTATCTTCTTCACGCCTATATCCCCGAAGAGGTAGGCTGAGGCACAACCAGGGCACACACGATTAGCCGAAGACAATAAGTCCCAGAATGTGATAGATGGCAAGTCTATCACCAAACGGGCACATATATAAAAAAAAAGTGTGTGTGTACTTATGTACACGCGTTAGAAGTTATACTTCTTCGGCGTAATAAGATAAAAATCTTTTTAAAAACTAAAATGTTTTAAAAAAGATTTTTATCTTTTTAAAAACATCTAGCTACTACATCTATAGCTAACTTCATCATGTCGGTTTTTCGTGACGGTGTGCGCGCGCATCGTAAAAATTTACCCTCATCATTTTTTCCTAACGCGCCAAAAGAAGTACAGCTTCAAAAACAAAATATACATTTTCTAGTTATTTTTTTGTTGCCCGATCTAACGATCAAATCAGGGACCTCAAGTAGTCAAATACGACGCAGGACCGCTAGACCACAGACGGGATAAAAAGCTACAATCACCATATGAAATATTTTTTGTGTCCCTCATTCAGTTTTTACCCAACGAGAATCAAACTTTATGAGCCAGGGTAGGGACAAAATAAACGAAGCGTTTGGAATTGGTATAAACTTAATGTTCTGTGTGAACACATATCATAATTTTTTTTAGCCTTTCTTTGAGCTCTTTAGACAATAATCACCCGTAAAAATAAAATTTGTATTTTCAATTTTCAACAAAAATAACGTAGCCCGGGATTAAATATGTTCCCGGTTGGAGATAGGCTTGCCACCTATCACATTATGGAATTTATTGTCTTGGAATAGTTGTGGATGCCTTGGTTATATCTCTGCCTACCTCTTTGGGGTTATGGGCGTGAAGACATTTTTAATATCATTGTAGTAGCGGTACTGTTGAGTACATAAAGTACGGTAGCTTGATTCTAATAGCCTGATTGATTGTTTCTGATGATTACCGTTACCACGATCAACTTACAAGTTCCTACCATAATGTCGCCTTTTCTTGTCATTTACGTATTCCGTTCCAGAGCTGCTAACTTTGTGGCAGCGGTACTGCTGATTACATTGCAGCTTAAATTTATACAGATGATTACTGTCACTACTACTACGTTATTCCTGCCATAATACCACCAATTCTCGTCATTCAATTATTCCGTTCCGCAGCTGCACATGTGGCCTCAAATCCAGCCCATAATAACATTTATTTTGAACCATTTTGGAATCATTTGCTACCTTTAAAAAAAGAATGATTAGCCTCTGTGGTCTAGCGGTCCAAATGTTGTACTTGGTTTAGTGCGGGTTCGATTCCCGGGTCGAGCAAAACAAAGAAAATGTATTTTTTCGAATTTTCTAATAAAAAAATGTTGCTCGGGTTTGGATGTGCGCTCGGTTTGCGATAGGCTTGCCACCTACCACATTGTGGTACTTAATGTCTTTGGCTAATCGTGGGTGTCCTGGTTGTGCCTCTGCCAATCCTTTCGGGATATTGGTGTAAAGAAACTTTACTTTACACACGTTTTTTGTAGTTAACACTAGTACGACAATTTGACTATGATATTTTCTATAAATTTTAAAGAAAGAAAAAATTTCGCCCCAGACAGGATTTAAACCTGTAACCTTTCGTCTCAAGCCGACGAATGCTCTAACCAATTGAGCTACAGAGGAGGATTAGAAAGGAATTAAAAATTTCGCCACGGGACTTGAATCCTCAGTAGCTCAATTGGTTAGAGCATTCGTCGCCTTCAGACGAAAGGTTACAGGTTCAAATCCTGTCTGGGGCGAAATTTTTTCTTTCTTTGAAATTTATAGAAAATTTATCCCAAGCACAGGGCAAGTGCTAAAATAAAAATACGTTGACTATGATAATCTCATATATCGATATTCTGACATTTTGTATCGTTTGACATCATTTATATTTTTCAATTTATTTTTTCTAAATTGTTTTTTCTATGAAATAATTTTATAGTTATAATACAATGACATTTTTTCAATCTAACTGAAATCCCTATTTTTGGAGGGAAAAAGACTTGCTGTGGTATAACTTTGTTATCATTTGTTTTCTGTTAACATTTTTATATGTAACAGTCTTTTTATCTTAAGTTTCAAAGCCCTGATGATGCTGTAAAAAGTGAAACCGGTTGGCTACAGAGTAAAATAAAGTGTTAAGTAAAGTGTATAGTGGATAAGTACAAGTGTTTACTACAAAAACCGTGTGTATACAATAGAATTCCACCAAGTGCCGACGATAGCAAGTATAGATTCTATACTTTACTTTACGGAATAAGAATTAACGAAAGTTTCCTATTTTAAGTCTTAGTTTATTTCTTGCTACGTTGCGGCGATGTCGGATTCCAATAATACTTCTCATAAACTTTGTTCCAAAAGTTGTAGCCATCTTCGAACAGATTCTTCTTAAGTTGCAACTTCCTGTTAATTTCCAAGAAATATGGCGTTTTATTTGTTAACGGAAGCCATTTGACGGTAATTAACGAACTTTCGTAAGCTGTAGGATCTCTGGAAACGAAGAAAAGTTATTAAGCATCTATCTTTTGCATTTTTTAAACAACGGAAGAAAAACTAGCTTACAAATTTCTTTGTAGTAAACAATGCATACTTTGTATAGAATCCAAAACACATTAATCATATAATGCCAAATTAAAAACAATATGCTTCTGCTTAATTTAATAGGTTGACTTGCCTATATATAACAAGGCTATGACGAGCATTGACGTCATGGTGGCAGGTATAGGGTTTAACAACATCTTGGGTAAACATCTTTGAAAGAAATGGAAAAGATACCAGTTTTGTTTTTCGCTACACGTCAAATAGGGGTAGCTACAATTTTACATTTTGTTATCTCTGAAAAAATAGAAAAGTACTTACTCGTATGCGATAAAGTCGGACCACATTGTGGTCATACGATCCCTTACATCTAAATCCTTATATCCATTTGTGAATCCAAAAAAGTCCAGAATATACGCAGTTTGATCTCTATGACTAGCGCCTTTTATTCTATCCATATAATTATGCTGTATGTTAAGTTTACCAACATAAGAAAACTCATAAAGGTATACCGGTTGCTTTGATATGGCTGAATGGAGTTTAGCTGACTTCATGATTCCATACTTGAACATTACATCGGAAAAATAATCAATATAATTTTGCAGAGTTTCAGCAGAGACATCTTTATCGTCAAAGTAATGTTGTTTGACTTCTTTAATGAAAGCATCTCTCGAATTATCGCTATCAAATTTAAGGTCTGCTGGAAGGAAATCAGCGAAGTTTTCATTCATCATTTCTCTCCATTCTCCAAACTTAATTGACCGACTAATACCTTCCATGTTAGAAAAACCAGTTAATACAGCAACGTCATTACCTTTACCATTCTTTAATAAGTCTAATGGAGATTCAGTGATTATGGGCTCTATACCTTCAATCACATTTTCTATGCATGGTGCAAATCCGAATGTGGAATTGGGTAAAAAGAAATTTAAGCTCTTTTCAGCAAGATCTTTGACTTCTGCATTTAAATAAAATTCAGTTAGATCTTCAATGTTACCAGTTTCATTGTATCCAAGAGAAAAAGCTATATTTTTTGCTGTACTTACAGGATCACGATTGATAGCGAAAGGCAGTAAAGCTGAACCACTCTCAAGAATTAACTTATTAAACAAACCTTGGGTAGCTTGTGAAAGAGTTAATAGTTCGGCCATAGCCGCACCAACACTAAATCCTGCCAGTGTAACTCTTTTGGGATCACCACCAAATTTGTAAACGTTCTTATTAATCCAACGTAAAGCTGCTACTTGGTCTCTTAAACCAGCATTACCTGGAATTTCCTTATTACCAAGACAAGCGAATCCTAACGCTCCTACTCTGTAGTTGAAACTTATAACAACGATATCATGTCTTGCTAAGTAATGGAATTTTGCCATGTTTCCACTTCCCCCTGAGAATGCCCCGCTATGGATGTAAACTACGACTGGTACTAAGTTATCCTCGGTAGCTATTTCTGGTACCATCAAGTTCATCACTAGACAGTCATCTTCGCCTGCTAATATTATCTCTTCATTGTCTTCTCCTGTGTAGTAAGTTTGGTGACATAAGATATTTTTGGACTTAGCATCAAAAACTCCTTCCCATGGTTTTGCTGGTAATGGACCCTTGAATAAAGATAATGTATGTTAAATGTTTTCTGATTATTATAATCGCTCTGGTAGTGACTGTTCAATAGTGACATAATTTAGATTATTGAGTAATCAAATTAGTACAGTCAGTCAAACAAGATACTACCTCAATAACACGCTCAAATCAAGATATCTCCACTTGGTACCAATACCAGTTGATATACCGCTAGTGCTTGCTACTCCAGCGTTTTAGTTTAGTGGAAATTAGCAAAATAACAAACAAGAGGTCAATACCTACTAATATATAAAAATCAATTGCTTCATTAGTCTCGCTAAAACTCGAGAACAATTGGATCTATTTAGCTAATTATGGTTTTAAATTATTTGTTTAAGTCCAGGGAAGGTTTGAAATTAATAAAAAAGAAAAAAAACAGCGTGGAAACGAGGAACGAGAAACGAAGTTCGCTGGGACAGCCAATTAAACAAATTCTTTGAGAAAGCAAAAATACTTATATTATTTGAAAAACCTCATAACTTTTCTAAGTAGTATGGGGGAACCCCAAGTTTGTAAAACATTTTTAAGTGTCAAATTTTAATAATTGGAAAACACTTGCACGCGTGAGAATTTTGAAAATAATCACAAAGTACCTGAAACCTGTCCCTTCCGGTTGGCACACTGGCATAAGGGACACCATAGAACTCATAGAAATCTCCATTCCAATACTTTTCTCCCTGAACTAATCCTTCATCTAAGGACACAAATCTGTAATCTCCTTCGCAATAAACACAGTAAAATAAAACACAAAACACTAATAACCGTCGCATTGTGATATTATGAAATAAATCATTTTTAGATTAACATTGCGATAATAATTAATCGAATAGATAATGACTTGGACGAAGGAGTCATACACGTACATTTAATGATAAGGCGATAAAAATAATTCATTAAGTAGGATTAAAAAAAAACATGTTGGAAGAAAGCAAAAAAACAACTTTTAACCTTTAGGGACCAAAGGTGTGGCATATTTTATGAAATGAAATTTTTTTTTTGCGGAACACGTCTTTAAGAAACCAACTTATGAAGTTATTTAAGCATTCCAACATATTCTACCTGATTATGATTTAAGAATATTTATTAAAGTAAAAAAGTAAGTAAGTATCTTCACGCCCATATCCCTGAAAGGGTAGGCAGAGGCACAACCAGGGCACCCACGACTAGCCGAAGATACTGAGCCCCACAATGTGATAGGTGGTAACCGGCACATGTCCTGGGCGAAATTAATTTTATTAAGAAATTGAAAATATACATTTTTCATTTTTTTTATTGCCTGATTCGGGGATCGAACCCGGGACCCCAAGAAGTCAAGTCCGACGTCAGACCACTAGACCAGAGAGATGTAATTACTAATTACGTTTAACGTAAGTAGTAATTATGAATTAAACACAAGATTATTTATTATTAACGTTGTTATAATAACTAACATTTAGGTATCTTCTTCGGGATTGACGTGTATTCTGCACAGAGGTACTGTAACCACAGTACATCTGTGCAAAATAAAGCACATGTTTCCCTGTGTTAGTCTGGGTTTTCTGTCTAGAAAGACCACCTGCCTTTCTGCCTAGCAGCTCATAACAGCCGTAGATTTAATGGTTCATTACGAATAAAACCACTGGTGGTCAAGTGCTGTGGAGCAACTAGCCCGGGTAGGGATCTATACCTTACCTATTTCTAAAGCTTTAGTGTCATCCTATCGTACTGATCTGGAGAGGTACACTTGTACATTAATCCTAACAGCTCGGCCAAAGTGCAGCAACACCTATAAGATCTACGGATATGCGTTTAGAGAACTGTTTCTTCCATTAGGAGAACTGTCGCTGTCCTGAGGCCAAGACGAAAGGCCTATTTTGCAAGTCTACCGGCTACAATTCCCTCCATAACAGAACGTGAAGTCATTTTGGCTGCAGGAAAAGGTAGGGTCTGTAAATCCCTACCCGGGCAAGTTGTAATTAACTATATTTTAACCTGTGCTCGCGGTTTACTAACACGGGGATCGTATGTTCGATGCCTCTTTTCATAAAATGAAAAAGATGCAACACATTTTGAATTTTTTTTTATGATATTGCAAGGCAAACAAGCAAACGGATTTCCTGATTTTAAGAAATTCACGCCGCCTAGAGACATCAAAGGTGGTAATGGTGCGTTGCCAATCTGAGGTCGGGATGTTAGGCCTCGAGCAAAAGTAAGTTTACCGGCTATCCTCTGAACCGGAACACGTCATGACGTTATGGCGGCAGAAATAGGTAAGGCGGTGGTACCAATCCGGACGAGTCGCTGGTATACTCTACCACCTTGTCAGATGTCACGGTGTTAGTGACGGTGAGCCTATGCTCGGCATTTACGAGTTGCCTGGCAAGGAAGGCAGATGGTCTATTCTACAAAGGAGCCCAGACCAACACGGGGAAAAAAAACACATTTTGAATAGCATGGCTCAGATTATGTATAGGACGTTGTTCTGAATTTATAGCAGATGCTTTTAAAACTTTTCGTCCGACCTCTGAGGGTTGAGCCGTCGGCAATCGTGGTCTGACGGTTTTGAGCCTTAAAGTATGGGCGCGTACGATGTTACAATTTAATATATTCACGAGTTGAGGGGATGTATTCTATTGAATGTTGACTAGATGATAACAAAAAGAAACGATTTTATTTTATGTGGAAGTGTAACATTAATAGCTCAAGTTTTCTATTCAACAAAAAAATTAGAAAATGTAAATTTTATATTTTCTAATAAAAATAACGTTGCCCGGGATTGGTTATGTGCCCGATTGGCGATAGGGTCACATTGTGGGACTTAGTGTCTTCAGCTAGGCGTGGGTGTCCTGGTTGTTCCTCTGCTTCCGAATCCGGGGATATAGGCTTGAAGATATATTTTTTTCAGGTTTTCTATTCCGATAGAGGATTTTAATAAAACACCCGAACAATACGCAGATGTCACTAACGGGCACTATCTGATTATGTATATGTCGGAGAGATAATATCACACAAACGCGGGCCGAACGAGAACACCGGGACTAGCAGGCTGAGAGCTCACAACTTGAGGGTAGTTAGTGAAGAATTCAGAAATATCAAAACAAAGCCGTAACACCTGATCTTGTCGTACAACCACATCGTAAACTTCATAATAATAAACAATAGAGTAGCTACGTAATTATTCACCACACTGTTTACAAACACAACCACAATCACGCACAAACAACTATAGCGTACACCCATTTGTTACTAAACAAACCATCAAACATTGGAGTAAGCCTGCTACTATGATAACACTAAGTAAACACGTTATGGTGTTCGTGCTTACACAAACGCTAAACCCCCGAAGGGGAAAGAAGGGCTCCACCCCGCCCCTCTTAACTTGAGTAGCGACCGAATAATGCACCCCCCGGACGACCCACATCCTGGGCCCTAAGATCTCAATTAAATTAACAATTGCGACCTAGAAGTATTTCTTTGTCAACCTATGACAGGGAGAGACTATTACCAGTTGCGACCTCCGTACTAGACAGTGGTCCAAATACTGAGAGACGTGCACAAAGCATGTCTGCCGCAATATGGCGGCGCTAGGGTTTATATACACGTGGCCGCGGTGAACGGACCAATAAGAAACGAGTTACTTGCTAATGCGCCACCTGTTGTGCTAATGAGACGACTTTATCCATGACTTCCCGACAAACGGACCAATAAGAAACAAGTTACTTGCTAACGCGCCATCTGTTGTGCTAAAGAAGCAACTTTATTCATGACTTCCCGATAAACCAACCAATAAGAAACAAGATACGAGAATTCCTATGTGTGCCACCTGTGCGCCAAATGTACTAATGACCACAATATCACAACTATACTTTGTTCATGACTTTCCGACGTTACAAGCGGATGCGCCACACGTTGCACCGACGACACTCATGACCACAGATATTACAAAATAGGTATACTTGCTCATGACCTTCCGACATATATATGAATAATTTAGGCGCAATAAGGTATACTTAATAACGTATATTTTTTTAACCTACACGATGATAAAATTTTATACTAGCCTTAGGTTAGAAGCTAACTCAGTGTTAAATATTTATCCCAGGAACGTATCAACGACCCTAATAAGTCAAAGTAATAAAAAGAAAAATGTCCAGTCAAATTTGATTAAAAAACAATAAAATGTGAAATAGTCGCCTGTGTGGTCTAGCGGTTCAGTTGTTGGACTGGACTGCATGAGGTCTCGGGTTCGAACCCCTGTCGGGCAACAAAAACGAAAATTAGGTTTTTCCAATTTTCTAATAAAAAATGTTGCTCGGGATTGGAAATGTTCCCGGTTGGCGATAGGCTTCCCACCTATCACATTGTGGGACTTAGTGTCTTCGGCTAGTCGTGGGTGCCTTGGTTGTGCCTCTGCCTACCCCCTCCGGGATATGGGCGTGAAGATGCTTTATAAAATGTTAAAAAGATATTAAAAAATAAATGTTTTTTTTTATTTATTTATCATACTGAAATAGTTGCGCATTAAACTACGTATGCAAATAAACAAAACTGAAATGTCCATTTCTGATAAAAAAAAACAAACCGCTTTTTACAACATACACATAAGTTGATATAGTACTCGTATATACTCGACATTTACTAGAACATTTTTTTATTTTTTAAAAATGTTAAAAAATAAATGTTTTTTTTTATTTATTTATCAAAATAAAGTAATTGCGATTAAATTACTTATGCAAATAAACAAAACTGAAATGTCCGTTTGTGATAAAAAAAATAACCGCTATTTACAATATACACATGAATTGATATAGCATATACTTACTAAACTTACTAAAACAACATTTTTTATTTTTTTTGTTTGTTTGTTTTAAGTAATTTCCGAAAAGGCTATATTAATGTTATCGGCTGGTAGCTGATGTCATAATAAGTATCTAAGGCTGATTTTATTTTAATAATAGTTTTAACAAAGCTAAACAAATTAAATAACGTTTCGACTTAATCAACGTGGACAAATTTGCGGGCAAAGCTAGTCTTCTTATATCCTAATTTCGTTTGCTCACCGCATCATACCTGGACGCATGGACCAATTTCGCTAATTCTTATTATATAAGTCTAAAAAATCAAAAATCGGATCAGCAACAATTTTTTTTATGATATTGGAAGTCAAATCAGCAGATGGATTTCCTGATGGTAAGAAACTCACACCAAAGGTGGTAACGGTGCGGATCCTGGGATGCTAGGCCTCGAGCGAAAGTAAGTCCTCTGAATCGAAACACCTCAACGACAAGCAATGACGTTATGGTGACAGGAATAATATACTAATCCGGACCAGTCACTGAAAAACTCTACCACTTACTCAGATGACACGGTAAGAGTATGATCGCGTTTTACGAGTTGCCTGGCAGGAAAACAGATGATCTGTTCTTCAAAGCAGCCCGGACTAAAATGTTGATTTTTTTATTATATATCTCCCAAAGATATTGTCGTTTAAGGACGTTCCAGACAGTTATATATACTGGTTGTAAATATTGGTTGGCATTCGTCTGATTTAATCCAAATTTAATAACCATCAAAGATCGAAATAAAGTTTTATCTAAGGTCAGCTTTGTTCTGGCTAGGTTTTAAAAGTTTACGGTAGATAGATGATTGAGATAAATTAATTTACATTTTAAACATTGTTTGTATTATTAAATAATAATTATGTAATCAATACAAAAAACAGTGTGTAAGTAGTAATTAAATAATTACAATTACTAATTTAATTAATACCTATTAAAATATTTGGCCACAACAAGTTGGTAGAATATGTTGGAACGCCTATATAATTTTGTAACATCTTTGCAACACTTATATTCCGCAAATAAATACTTTTTCTTTTCTTTCCTTTTTTATTTTACAAAGATTACAACCGTTTACAACTCCAATTACTACGCAACCTACATCTACTAGAATATATATTGTATTTTTTTTTATATAAACAAGTTCGGGCTTGCAAGCGCTGTTTTGGTATTTAAACGCACAATTTGAATACTTTTTTCAATTTAAAAAAAGTATACAAATTAAAAAAAAAACATGTCAAATTTTCGTGTGGCCCTTAATCGTCAGTGGCCCCAGGCCATGGCCTAGTCTGGCCTATTGTGTAATTCAGCACTGATTTTCAAAAACAAAAGCTAAATAATGGTGGTTTTGCTTACAAAAGTGATCACAGATCGTAAATATAAACGGTATCGTTGTTAGCACAGTAAATCGTTTTACGAGCACGACATAAAAATGTCATAATGTTGACTGTAAATAGAAAATATTCGGTATGAAAATCGAGACGGCAAGGTGTAAAGTGTATTTTCATATTATTCGTACGATGTGTTTCAGTGTCGTTTGTCCAGGTGCTCATTTACAAGTTACGATTTTTTCACAAGCTTTCATTTAGTTTATTCGTAAATTTCATCAGGTTGAGAGTGTTAATCAAAAAATCTGGGTTGAAATCGCAATGGCAGTTAATGAACTGTATTTTCATAAATACTGTATAGTTGTGTTTTTAATCGAATCGAAAATAGAAGAGGTTCTTAATTCGACTACATGTTTAGTTGTTTGATTATTACCGATGCGATTACTTAGCCAATAGCCGCCGGTTTTGATATGTCTGTTTTAGAAAGATAGGTCATGATTCCGAAAAAAAAGAATCCCCGAAGAGGTAGGCAGATACATAACCAATGATTCCAAGGTGGTCCCAAATGTTTTATCATGATTCGACAAGTGTTTATGAGTTAATAGTCCAAACACTTTTGACTTATCCTGACAACCTAATCAAGGATGTGGACCATTTCGGAAATATTTGCTAACGTTCGAAAAAAGAATTATCAAATCTCTACGTGTGATCAGATCAGATCAGTAGCTTATTAAATAGTTGGAGTTATTTTTTGCAGTTTAACTGAGCTTAATTATAGTATTGTTGGTCATGGTTGCTTGTTGTCGTTGAATGCAATTTTTATTTTCGTAAGCTTTAATTAAGATTGTTTAACTAAGCTCAATTTGTCAGTGTACAAATATGATAAAATTTAGTATTTAATTAGGACAACATTCTGTGTCATCACTACATAGTATAAAACAAAGTCGCTTCTTCTGTCCCTATGTCCTTTGGATGCTTAAATCTTTAAAACTACGTAACGGATTTTGATGCGGTTTTTATAATGGATAAAGTGATTGAAGAGGAAGGTTTATATTTATATTTCATAAGCGTGTGAAGCTGGGGCGGCCCGCTAGCATATTAATATTACGATAGGTTAGTATGAAGTATTTTACAAAAACGAGCTAGCACATACAATTGTCTTGCCTCGCTACTTTACTTATAGATTTACTAATTTTACTAAAGAACGAAATTTTTATGCGTTGTCCTTGGGGTATGTCTAAACCCGTACAAAATTTCTTTTGATTTGCCTCTTTAAAGTTAACGTTGAAACTAAATGGCGGGAGATCAAATTAAAATATTAAAGGTTCATGAAAATTATTAAACATTGTTGGATTAAAAACAACATTGATGATTTGAAAAGTGGATATAAATTGTGGTATGTTTATCAAAATAATGTATTATTTTACTATATTCAAGACATTTAAAGAATATTTCATAAATGTAGACGATGAAAGACATGCGTCTTAGATCATAGCATTTGACATCAAATAAATTGAAAAAGGACATGTAAAAAGCAGGTGAAAGCGCAATTGATAGTGCACATGTGTGGACAAATAAATATTATTTTCGATAGTGATATCGTCACATATAAACGGTACATTTACTACTTCACATTTCATGCATCAAAGTTCGTTTGTTTCACCTATAGTTGGAAGTGAAATACGGTATCCTATCTCACATTTCACACCGTCAGTACGTCAGATAGCTCAATGGAATTATACTGTGACTCTTTAAACTACTCCTATTATATTCTTTTGACAAACCCTCAGATGAAAACGATAGATTACATATTATCTTTTGGTTTAACTCATATACTACATATTGTACAACTATTATTGAGATGGATAGCTGTTATGTAATCTATTCGTTAAAAAAAATCGTCAAATGTAAACGACGAATTTTCGACTCTCCATTATTTACGTTGGGATTTTTGTTCTCAATTTTATATTTTAGTTGTAAATATCATTATCAAAAAAACTTAAAAACAAAAAGACTTTTATTTTTTATTTTTTGTATGTTAGTAACGCGATTCCGTAACTAACCGTTAAGTAACCGAAAAGTAACTGACCGTTTTTAATGGCACATTCTTGAAAAGGCCAACGATATCAAATTAGACAAAAATTTGTGCAATGTTAAATATTTCTCAAAAAGAAGACTAGTTATTTCTGCCAATCAAGATATATTCGTCAACTTGTGTGCTGTCGTGAATTCTGTACAAAACATTATTTATTTAAATATTTTTGTAAAAAAAGTATTTTTATAGTGATATTAAATGGAGTATCTGCCTATTTACGCTAAATTTAAATGCTCTCGATTTAAATTGTTTTTATCGTAGTCGACCGTTTAATAAACTTTATTTACTCGTTGATTTTGCAAAAAAAAAGAACTTTTACCATCTCCTAATCAAATAGAGTAGGAAATGCAATACAGTTTGACCATCAGTTTGCGTGTTTTGTCAAAGCCGATATGTTTAACGGAGCGAAATTGGTTTACCTGAGGCACAAACTTTGTTAGTCGACGTCTACTTTCGAACCAGACTTATTTAGCCAACACGACCGAATGGCTACGTATTAATTTAGTTAGAAAGTCTAAACTGCGTAATTGAACATTATGTTGGCACATTAAGTAACTACGAGTATGTTAATACGTTTTTGAAAAAACTGACACAATATTTTTAGTGCTATTTTAAGTAGCTAATTAATGGCAAGTTTGTTGCGCAGCCACTAATATCATTTTGAGTTATTGCTATCTTCTTTCAGCAAAACTTAGATTAGTTTGTAAATGACATTGCTACGGACTTTCAATTGATTCCTAGGAAAACATTGCTTAAAAACATAATAAGTTGACATATTCGGACTAGTCTGACTTATTTTAAATGTTCTATTTATTTTCTTTTTAACGCTAGTGCAAAAAACTAAAGAATTAAACGAAAAACACGAACTCGATGCTTTATAAAAATGAATCTATTTTTTCTTGGTGGATTGCGCTTCAAGTGATGGAGCAATTTAGATTTAGAGCAATTTTTTTGTGTTATTAATTATAATCGTCAGGTGGAGGTGCCTATGATATAAAAAAAATGCAAGTTTATCGTAACATTAAAAAGAAAACTTATCAAAAATGACAATTTGATATAACAATCAGTTGTTTGAAATTTTAATACAATACTCACATATAAAGTGTCACCAATGAAGAATTCATAATTTTAAATGAAAAAAACACCTGTACTGTTTTACATATCACTTATAATTTATTATGTTATAAATGGCCTACCGCCTAAACTTAGTTTTAGTTCTGATAATGCTGTCATAAGCGAAACCGAAAGCTATTTATAAAATAATATATATTTTAAGTGATTCATTTAATTTTTAAATTTTAAAAATATGAATATTTGAAAGTTTTACCAAGTGCCGACGATGGAAAATATAAAATAAGTTCCGCTGTTAGTTTCTGAAGTGTGGTCACAATAAATAAAATTCCCACATCATTTTTTTTTCTATTATTTTTGTCTTAGATTATTTTATTCTAGCAACACTAAATATTACACTAGTGGCGCTGTTTACTGAATAGATAAGTCGGTGGAACTTGAATATAGGGCAAGCTCTGTCGGGTCAGAATCACAAAAAAACTTTATTCACTTTGACCACACAAATGGTACTTGTGAGCGTCTACATTTTTATAAACTACTATCAGATTAAAATTGCGGTCACACATTGAAAAGATCCGGCGAAAGAAACTCAGCTTGTCTTTTTTAAATTAATTATTATGTTTACTTACAAAATATTATTAAATACAAAACATAAAGTACACAATACACTCTTTACAGATAGAAGATACATAATATTAAAATTCCCAAGTCTCTAAATCGTTCGTTCGTCTTCTATATATTCTAAAATTTTATAATGGCCTTTCTTACATAGATTTGTTTGATAAATTTCTTAAACTTATTTCGAAGAAGATCTTTAATGTCACTCGGCAGCTCATTGTAAAAACGTAGCTAGCAATTCATAGACAATTTAATCTTTTTTGCGATATTTAAATTCGTTCCAAATTTTTATTGTAAAATATAAAAATAGGCTATCCTATTTTTATTCAAAAATAGGCAATTTCAAAAATTTCTTAAAATATCTGATACAATTGTTTTAGATTTTTAAATTAGTATATTATTTACGACCTATATTTGTTCAGTTTCTAGTAATTTTCTTTAAGCTCAATTTTTGTCAATTCTGGCTTAAAAAAAGAAGAGAAATTAATCATTAAAATGTATTAGAAATCTAAATCCTCTCGCGAACAAAGAGTAGCTATGTAATTAAAAAGTATATCTCAATGTTTTGTCGAAATTTATTCCGGGTGCTTCTAATTGCTACCAACTGTAATTTCCCGTAGGACGGTATGGTCGAAGTTAAAAGCGAATTGCATTAATATCAAGACTGTTTTGTGCACGTTGTTTTGCCGTTCTTACTTCTACACTAAAGAAAACATAACAAAATAATTATTAATAATATATATCAGACGTGGACATTTGTTGCCTGTAATGAATTATTAACGATAGCTAGCTTTCGTTTGTGTGGTTAAACCATTACGTACCTGAGTATGTCTCATTAACACTTGACATAAATAGAGAGACTTTTCAAGTTTGACGTGTCTATGTTTGTGCGTGTCTGTGGCATTATAATTTTTCAACTTGTGGCATATTTTAAGACGACGTACTCTTAAAATTTTACTTGTTTTAAATACGAAATACGCAGTCAAGTTGATAACGCTCTTCATGTCATGCGACAAACATTGTGTCAAGTAACCTGCCATGTAACAAAAATACAAAAAAGACTCCAGTTCAAAAGTGTTTATTTGTTTATAATTCCAATAATTTCCAGAACCATGTTAAATATGTAAGTAGATTTTACGAGTGTATAATTGACTTGTAAGTCTAAACATGAACAAAATTTTAAAATAAAAATTATAAACTGCACTCCTTGCAATGTTTTGAATAAGGTTGCAACAATAAACATATTTATTTAGTGTTACCACTCATCATACAAAATATGAAATATTGTATGTTGACACAAAATAAGATCGCAGACCTTTTATCACTTACACCTCGATTGTATTCTATGTTATTCAGTGAAATAATTCTCTGACCATTTGAATTATGCGCTAACGCGTTTCTGTAATGGGGCTCTTCCTGATTACAATTAGTCGATTTCTCCACTTGATTTGTTTCCCCAAGACGGACTATACTCCTGGGAATTTAAGCTTAGGTACCAGAAAAGACTTCGGTAGAAATTATTTCCTTTTTATTTTCTAATGGTTGAATTTACTGTAGTCCCTAGACTGTTACAGCCTGCCTCTAAGCTAGTTGCTAGCTAAGCTTGTACATCTATCTATCTTTGTATATAAAATAAATCTATGTTTCTCTTGATAATTGCATCATGCGTGATCGGATTAACTAATGTTGCTTACTCTTTTGACGTGACAACGACTTAAATTAGGTTGTGGCTTGGAGTCACTCTTGAAAAAGTGTAACGCCCACTCACGTCTGTTACGATGAGTCACCGAACGAGAGAGAGGCCCGCCTGACCGGTACAATGTTTTAGTTGTTTTAGTAAGTATAGTTGAAATTTGTGCATTTCTTATTTTCATTCAATTCCTTGT
>NJDC01003418.1:35797-58411 GCA_002245475.1 Calephelis virginiensis
TAATATCTTACGTAACCGTAGTGCGACAGCATGCATAGCGTAAGTCATAACTTGCTGAAGAGATTCCGGAATCTAGGAAAAATGCATAGCAAGGCGTAGAATTAGAATTAAATAAGACAAATTCAGGAAATTTTTTATTACAATTGCATTCGACCAAGTCAATCAAAAGACTGAAAATTTGGCTTTTATTTTATTACATGTATGTATACATATGTCTGTATAACAAAGTACAAGCATTTGTACGTATTAATTTACACACTCGAATGATGTTCAATATATTTCACTTCGTTGTAGTAGCTATAACAAACTAACTGTCCGAGATTTGTTTTTGTAATCAATTTGATAGTATGAGGTAAATTTTAGGGTAATATATATTTTTTAATAAGTAGGAGAGTAAAAATATGAGTTTGGAATAATTAATAACTGTCGAGTTTTTTTTAAAGTTATACAAAGAAACCGTGTGTTTCCAGCACAGAAAATAGGCATTTTCTTCTTTCAAAGTTGAGCCTGTAAAATGTTTATCGAAACTCATGTGTAGGTATTTGTTTACATCCACATAAAAATAGCAAGATTAAAATTAATTTTAGGTTTCAAGAATTAGTTACGTTTTTTTGTTTGGCTTAGTTCATATAGAATAAACTCTTTCTTTAAATCACTTGATAGAGAACAGATTTATCATTTGATAATATATGAACAAAGATGTTGAAGGTAAAGTACATAACGCGGTTACCCCTGATTTTGTTAAGCCTATGGATGTGTTTATTCTGCATGCAGTAGGTACATATTCCGCATGCGATAAGTAAGAGAAAACGAACCCTAGTTTAAATTAAAATTTATTTTAATCACCTTTTAATGAGATTATTATTCATTATATTCACTTACTGCATAGTCTAAAAACTTGAACACTTATTTTGTAAACTTAATAAATATGGAATAACATTCTGTCTTAAGCAAGAAACGAAGTAAAGCAATAGTTTATAACCTAGTCTGGAAATAAATTCTGAAATTCTACTTCAAATAATGCGAAAATTTCGAAATCCAAAACAAAACAAGGATTATAAATTGTGAAGTATAAAAGTATTGAATTTAAGAAAGGGTATCCATTCTCTTAATGAAAAAACATCGTCTGCGCTTAACGCATTTCGTTGTAAAGCGATAATTTATTTCCACCGCCTTCGAAAGACGCACAAATAATAGATAAAGCTTCCGAGACTAAAGGGTTTGAAACTTGTTAACATTGATCTTTTTATTTCCCAATGCTATTGATTTAAGAAACGGGAATAATATTTTCATCCAACAAAGATACCAAAGATGTAAATGAAGTAATGATATTTTTTGTAAGCAGGCGTTTTTTATGTTAGAAGTTAGCGAACAATCACACGGCTCTCCTGATGGCAAGAGATGCTCGTGGCCTATACACACCATAGTCCAATGGTAGGCAAACTACGTCCCGCGGTTTTAATACGACCCGCCGCGCTTCTTTTTTCAGAAAAAATATGAACCTCCATAAAAAAAATAATGGTCGAAAAGTTAAAAGACGAGTTTTGGCGCCATCGAGAGAAAAGATGATCGAAGTTTTTTCATAATTATTGAATTTCATGTTAATTTTGAGTGAAGTTAGTCAATTTTGGTGGCATTTTGTAGAATTTTTTTCAGTGAAAGTGCACAAATGAAATAATCATAAAGAAATTAGCGTATCGTATATTTTCTCGTTGCAGCCAAATCTCGTTACATGAGCTTGTGTAAAAAGACCACCGCTTTACCCAAGAGCCTGACATGACTTACTGACGACTTACGACTGATGACTAATTAAAATTAATTGAAATTGATATAAAATTTGATGCAAATTTCTACTTGACTATTGGCTAAATACTAACGTGAAGGCCAAAACTTAAAGAAAGAAGAAGAAGAAAGTTAAAAGACTATTAAAATTTAAACAATTAAGATATTGAATCTATATTTTAAACATATATAATGCGTATTTCAAATATTAAGACTTCGAAAATAGATATACATATACATACATATCTTCACGCCAAGTCCCTTACGGGGTAGGCAGAGAGTATCGAGTGCCAGACCTCACGATCCTGACAAACCTGTCTTGCTTCCTTCACATTCATAACCCTTTTCATACAAACACGCCGGTTTCGGAGACTCTTGACACCACCCTCGGATAATATCCGATTGATCTGATCGTGAAATGTCAGCCTTGGTCTCCCCGGGTACCTACATCCATCCACATTCGCATTGTATATCTGCTTTGTCAATCTTTCATCTGTCATTCTTTCCACATGACCGAACCAGCGGAGCATGCCCTTTCGCATTTTAACACCAACACTTTCTCTCAATCCCACTCTTTCTCGGATCTCACTGTTACGAATGCGGTCAGCGAGCGTTACACCACAGATTTTCCGTAGTGCTCTCATTTCGACCGCATTTATCCTACTTTCATGCTCTTTCTGACATACCCAACTCTCGCTTCCATACAGTAACGTTGGAATAAGCACAGAATTATGCAAAGCGAGTCTGGCTTTTTGACTTAAAACCTCGCTTTGGAATAGCTTACCCAACGCTCCATTCACACTATTCCCTGCACTCACTCTCCTCTCTACATCCGCGGTGTACCTTCCATCCCAAGCACAACCAAGATATACAATTTCATTCACTTGTTCCAGCACTACATCATCAACCAAAACTCTTACATCCGTTCTGACTACGTCTCTTTAAAATGAAAATAGATATAATTTTAATAAAATCGGCTTCTCAGTGAGTGGCCGCGTTCCGATACGGTTGTAGTTTTTAGAATTAAATAGACGCGTCACAAGAATCTTTGTATAGATCTACGTGAATAAATATATTTTGAATTTTTAAAAGATTGTAAAATTTTGTTTTATAATCGTTAAATTTACAGCTCCTTTTAGGTGTTTTTAATTAACCGGCCCGACTCAAAATTAATTTTAATTTACTGGCCCGCCACTAGATTTTTTTTACCGACTTTGTGGCACACCATTTTTTTACGGCACTGCGTGATTTCTTGTCATTTTTATGGATCTATATAGGGTAAAAATTCCGTACAAAAATATATGACCAAAATGTACTCACTCTACTTGCACTTTTGAATTTTCACCAGCAATTAGTTGGACAGTTTACAAGTTACGGCATAGTGCTGAATCTCATCATTTTATGCTCTTATATCGTCCTATATACGTCACCTGGTGGTTCATATGACCCATCTATTTTTTTAGCATGGGCCTATAGTCTAAAATGTGCAAGTCTCCGGCCCGGAACATGACACTGCCATTGTGGTGACAGATATAGGTCAAATGTTATTCCCTACCCAGACAATTTACAGCACAGCATTTTGCCTCCAGCTTTGCTGTTGGTGATGATCAATTTCAGCATTGCTCTTACTCTTACGAGCTGCCTGGTTAGAAGATAGATGGTCTTACAAATGGTATTACGAAGAAATATGTACGCTTACCACCAAACAACCATGTAATAATTATGATAATATCTAAATTCTCTTGCCGAGATAACTGACGCCTAAAGACACCGTAGATTTTAAAGGTGTGCTACTGTCCTCTGGCCGGGATGTTAGACCAATTATGCAAGTATACCCGCTGCACTACTCTCCGGGCCGGAACATGACAGGATCGTTATGGCGACAGGAATAGATAAGGCGGTTTCGTAGTTTTAATTTGTAGATCTCTTCTTATTTCGTTTCCTGTGATCGAGCCATAAGAGAATGGCTTTAATGAAGTGAGGCTTAAATGAGTCAGTCTTTCTTGCTTTTTCACGCTTTTTTTCTTAACATAATGAAATCTTTGAATTTAAACCTAACATGTTTTTTTTTAAATCTCATAACATCTCATTAGGAAGGCTCTCGTAAAACTAGTGGAAATACTTCACATAGTTATCAGAAGCCTTCTTCAACTTTTGAAGATTTCTCAGATGTAATTAGTCTTCTCATTAAAGTTTTCTAATGCTTATTAATCAAGGAAATGAATATTTTAAGAATTTAGTGTAGTGTTTAAATAGTGGCGACTATTTTAACTTCATCTGATAGTTGACGTGCCGCAAAGGTATATTAACAGCTACATCGTTCATTATTTATCGATCAATAAATTCATGAATATCGTATTCATGAAACTGTATATGCATGTTTTATAATAACAATTTAAAAAAATATGTAACCAAGAATCATCCCGATCTCGTCAGTTTTTGAGCAAAAAAGTCCGCATCGAAAACGGTTCATTGGCGTAGGAGTTATGACAGACAGACATACAGACATAAACACATTTATAAGTCAAACTAATGAAACCCCTCTTTCCCATCGGAGCTTAAAAATCTTCTTACCAGAAAACAAAATAAGGATAGTAAAAACACATCGGCTGTAGACGCTAAATAAATTATTGTTTTGTTGCTAATTTGAGAGAGATGTGTTACGTTTCTCAGCTACTTTGTTATTCACCCGGAAAAGATACTAGCGATTATTGTCAGTGTTACTGCAGCTGGAACTACGTGCAACTGTTAGTAATTAAAATCACATAGGGTCATGCGTAGCTTGAATCTCACATAATGCGCTGTAGCAATCCGTAGCTTTGAATTACGCTACGGTCTACGAAGTTACAATCTGTAGCTTTTACTGTTTTTAATCCTGTTTGCTACCGCTACGGGACATTGTTAAATTAACAAACTTTGTACTTGGTTTGTACTTTTGCCGTCTTATTATTACACATGGACTAACAAAGGAGTAAAATTAAATTGATATTATAGTCCGTATCGCATTATAATAAAGACTGTGAGACCAGGTTGAACCTTGGAGTACTTTACTCCGCATTTATTAATAAGACGGTTATAGTTTACTTGTGCAAAAGAAATAGTCGACATTATTACATCTGGAGGAAATTACGGATTTCCTAATAATGTCGACTATTTCTTTTATAGAATAGTAAGCAAACAGGGAAGTGAGTCATGTAATTGTAAATATCTACCTCGATATCTGATACCCTCGCAAGTGTGCAGCATCATGTATGTCATGGGATTTAGAATGATTTTATATTTTTGAAGAGAAAACTTCTTTAGCGGCGTTGGGCACTTTTTTTGGAATGGGTAAAAACTTTTAAAATCGCGTTAGGACACGCGACCTGATCTAAAATTCGTAAGAAAGTGCAGGGCACTTGCGCGAATTTTGGTGTTGTCATGTTTGTGTACGATAGCGCAATAAATGTATTCTACCACATAAATTATAGTACTTTCATAGTGATAATTAAAGCAATTCTTGCAAAATTGTTCACTAACCAAATGCACAACGTTAATATTCAAGTTTTCCCTTCTGCCGGCACTCCCGGAGTGCAACCCGTCGTTTTTTTATACTGCTATACTAAAAATGTCTACCTCTATTTTATGTCAATGGTTGGAGGCCCTCGGAGAAAGATTGATATTCCATGCGTAAATAGCGTCATTATCTGTGTCAAGAGTCTACACCTGGCGTGTTTGTAAGAATAGAGGAAGCGAGGCTGGTATAACAGAATCGTGACACTTGGTACTCGATCGACAGGAAGTCCTGCTTACCGTGCAAAGGACTTGGCTTGAAGATATGTATCTTTGTAAGTTTGAATAGGTGCATAACTAGAAAAAGATTAACACGATTTAGTAACAAAAAAGCTAAAAAAATATTTATTGCCGTATATGAAGAAGATTTTATGAAATAAATATACTAGCATATTGTACAATATCTTGAACAAATACTTTGATACTTAAATAAAGTAATATTTTTGACCTCAACTTCATAATATAGTATTTATTAAAAATATCGATTAATTTTAAGCTTATCTATTTTTAATTAATGCCATTTACAAAGTTAGTCAGGAGAAGAAACGAAATGACGGAGACGTCGATTACCATTCATAAAGAAATATTAATAGGAGTCGAGCATCGTCCTTTTTTTTAAGACTGTTAAAACACTAAACATTCCATTATAAAAGAGAAAGAGAAATGCAAGATTCACCCTTGCCTGCAATTTCCTTATCAAGCCACTTAATTATTACAATCGCAGATCATTTCTGGGGAACAAAAGCTTCGTTCAGGATCCTAAATTTTAATGTGGAATAAGGTTCAAAATATGGCAGTTGTTCTGTTCAAGTACCGCGATTCTGAATTATGGTGATTGTTTTCTTTAAAACATTATGTATTGAGGTAAAAAAAAGCACTAAAGGGGTTAAGTTTTTAACGTATAGAATTTAACAATATTTATTTATGGCTTAAAGGCACTTGAGACGATTTTTTTATGATATTGGAAGGCAAACAAGCAGACGGATTTCCTGGTAGTAAGAAATTCACGCCGCCTAGAGACACCAAAGGTGGGAATGGTGCGTTGCCAACCTTAGGCCGGGATGTTAGGCCTCGAGCAAAAGTAAGTTTACCGGCTACCTTACCCTCAAACCGGAACACGTTATGATAGTATGGCGGCAGGAATAGGTAAGGCGGTGGTACCGATCCGGGCGAGTCGCTGCGAAACTCTACCACCTAGCCAGATATCGCGGTGTTAGTGACGGTAAGTCTATGCTCGCCTTTTACGAGCTGCCTGGCAGGAAAAAAAGATGGTCTATTCTGCAAAAGATCCCGGACCATCACGGGGAACAAGCAAGCCTTCCAATAAAGGTAATCTTAGAAATAGTTTTGATGTCATGTTCTGATTATTACTAAATTTGTAATAAATCTATGGTTCCCTACAAATGCAAACCGATGTTTTACGATATTTGACGGTTGTACCATCTAGAACTCTCATTATTTTTTACACTAACGGCTTGCCGTTTGAATACATTAATGTGAATGGCGATTTATTGTTGTAAATAATTAAAATAAAAGAAAAAAATATATATATTCCCTGACAAAACCTATATAAACTAATATTATAAGCAAAATAAAGTTGTTGGTTGGTAAAAATCAATTTGACTACTCCTCGCCTCTTACGAGCTGCCTGGCAAGAAAACAAATGGTCTATTCGGATTCGGAGATTAATACGGATAAGTATGTACGCTTCCCATCATACAACCATTTAATAATTATGGTTGTTATATATATGGGTTATGTATATGGGTTAAAATAGTAATTACCTCATATTAACATAACGATTTAAATTCCAATCACACTCATGATAAAATATCGCACAATAGATTTTGCGACGTCCAATATTGGTGCAATACACTAAATGACGTCTGGTTTAATGGATGACATCAAAATGCATGTATACAATTGAATACAGTTTGCATAATGTCCGATACCGGGTGTTCCGATTAATATGCGAAATTCGCCAAGTTATGTAAGCGAAAATCGGAAATGACATTACGCAAATAACGCTGAGAGAGAGTTAAAAAAATGCATTGAAACCTCCAGTAATGAGTTCCTTGTTTTTGTTTTTCATCTGCATTTATTATTAAGCTACCAATTAATATTTACATAAACTTTAAATGGTTTTGAATGTATTACAAAATGTGATATTGGGAAAAGAAAAGTAGTTTTAGTCATAATTATTGACTAGATGTTACCCGCGGCGTTGCCTGTGTTAATGGTCCAACAGGAACATTTTTACGGATTAAAACTATCCTATGAATTAATCCAAGCTACCTTCCATGTGCGTGGCAAATTTCATGAAAATCGATTCAGTAGTTTTTGCGTGAAGGGGTAACAAACAAACATTTAACCTTTCGCATTTATAATATAAGTAAGATAGCGCAAGTATTGTATTTGTACGAGTACCTTGGGACATACCTATGTACCTACTCATTAATATTTGCAGTCCGCGTAGAATGTATTTTCATATAAACTTTCATCCTTCATTACAGTAATTCAAGAGTTAATTCAAAAAAGTATCCTGTATTTGAACTCGAATTTTTAATTATTGGCACATGAGATTTCATCAAAAACGATTCAGCAATTTACCCCCGTTAATTTCATTCTAGTTTTTGACTTTTAACATTTACAAGAAAGTCGAATATTGGGTAGGTACAAGGTCCTCACCATGAACTTTTAAAATAGTATTTCAATAGATGGCAGATATGATCTTAATAATCTTAAAGTATCTTCACGCCCATATCCCGAAGAGGTAGGCAGAGGTACAACCAAGGCACCCACGACTAGCCGAAGACACTAAGTCCCACAATGTGATAGGTGGCAAGCCTATCGCCAACCGGGCACATTTCCAATCCCGACCAACATTTTTTTTATTAGAAAATTGGAAAAATCCAATTTTTCTTTTTGTTGGCCGACCCAATTTGTTAATAATCTTAAGATTTTATATATTATAAGATAGTAAGAAGACCTTACTTACTATCTGTCAGGATCGTGAGGTCTGGCACTCGATACTCTGTGCCAACCTCATAAGGGACTTGGCGTGAAGTATATGTATATATAAGATAGTAAATAAGTAGATGACATTTCTGATAGTAACAGACAGCACAAATACTAATGTTAACACTCATGTACTTAGGCCACTGAACACAAGAATAGCGAGCACTTACAAGAGTGTAACTAGTAGTGTTATGTGATGGCGATATTACTACTGATTAGTATAGCAGTCACTTACAATATGAGCTTACAATTTGAGCTGCTGCACTTTAGCAGATGATTCTATTTGCACTAGTGGAAAACCCAAGTAAACTTAATTACTACTGTCATCAGCAGGCGATGGGTTCGTCACATCCCTATACCGAAGAACGTTTATTTATACAAATCATCATCTAAATATGTAAAACTAGACTTGGAGTTGTAAATGTAAAGTAAATCCAATGATTTAAATCCTTTGTTAAATAATTTATGCTTCCATAACGTTAGCAACTCGAAAGGTTTGAATAGTTATTGAGAAAACTTGAATAGATATTCAGGAACTCGCTACGTAGGAACTTGCCAAGAACTCTTACAAATACTTTTAAGAACTAATAGCCGAAACGTTAAAGTAATTCACGGTATTTTAAGCTCTTTATTACATTTTTATATTCTCCGTAATATTAGCAGATGTCGCTATTTAGACAAGAAAAGATGTTTATTAAATTTTTTTTCCTCGTGTTGGTCTGGGCTCCTTTGCAGAATAGGCTATCTGTTTTCCTGCCAGGCAGCTCGTAAAAGGCGAGCATAGGCCTACCGTCACGAACACCGTGACATCCTACAAGGTGGTAGAGTTTCTCAGCGACTCGCCCGGATTAGTACCACCGCTTTAATTATTCCTGCCGCCATAACGTCCTGACGTGTTCTGGTTTGGAGGGTAAGGTAACCGGTAAACTTACTTTTGCTCGAGGCCTAACATCCCAGCCTCAGGTTGTCAACGTGAATTTCTTAACACCAGGAAATCCGTCTGCTTGTTTGCCTTCCAATATCATAAAAAAAAATAAAAAAAGATGAACACCAGTGATTTTTCCCGCATAGATCCCTATCACTTGGTTTCCGAGATAAAAGTTGACCTAAATGTCGCTCAAAACTTGTATCTGATCGAACGTCCCAATAAAATCAGTTCAGTCATTCCAGAGAAACAGAAATACAAACAAATATAAAAGATAAAAAAAGATTGTTGCTGTTGTTACAAAACAATAATTTAGCAAGAAAAGAAAGCGATAGGTAGGTATTATAGTGTTTTATAAGTTATTAATTACAGTTAAAACTATTATTTTTTTTATTTGCCATCGTCGGTGCTTGGTAAAACTTCCGAATATTCGAATTTTAATGAAGAACCACTCGTATCGTTGTACGTATCACTTATGAATGAATGAATGAATGAATGAACTTTTTATTGTGCAAAATTAAACTTATTGCAAAATGGTACAATTGAGTATTAACAAGAGCATATTATTATAGTTAATAGTAACCAAAAGGCGGTCTTATATTTTAATATTTTATTAAAATCCTTTTCGTCGCTTTCCCTTATAACGACATTTTTAAAATTTTCAACTTAAATTTAAATTAAAACGGGTAAAACTTAAATTCAAATTAAACTTAGTTATAAGCGAAACCGTTAGGATATTTATAAATTATAAGTGATACGTACAACAGTACAAGTATTTCTTTATTTAATAATATGGATGATTAAATCTACTACAACAAAGATTTTAGTTTACGGGGTAATAAAAAGTTGTGCCGCAGGTCACTCTTATTTTTACCATTGCTGTACCTGTAATTGCTGTCATAGTGTCAGTGATCTCCGTTGTTGTGCTAAAGACTGATGGGTGCTGGAGTGTAGGGTAGCCGTCAGAGTTATAGCATATGTAAATTAAGATCCCGGCCATAAGATAGCAATGCGAGATATTTAGTTTGTGGCATAGAGAGAATAAAAGTTCTAAGTTTCAGACTTTTTGGATAGAAGAAGACATCACTTTAACGAAATTCACACTTATATTCTTCTTCCACTTATTTCTATTCAAAAAACTTATGTGTATTGTATTGTTATAAAATAGGAAAGACGGTGTGCAGTGAATGGATTGGACTTGTAAGAAGTTGAAAATACAAAAAATATATCCAGCTTAACACAGAACACACACATCCACAGCCACCTTACCAGTTATCACAAAAAATGAAGACTTTTTGGATAGAAGAAGACACCACTTTAACGAAATTCACACTTATATTTTTCTTCCACTTATTTCTTTTCAAAAATGTATGTTTATTGTATTGTTATAAAATAGGAAAGACGGTGTGCAGTGAATGGATTGGACTTGTAAGAAGTCGAAAATACAGAAAATATATCCAGCTTAACACAGAACACACACATCCACAGCCACCTTACCAGTTATCACAAAAAAAATGAAGATGCCTGTAGAATTAAAAACTGTTTAAAATTGGCATCTAACCAATATCATGCTGTGGCTGACGTAGCAGCATGTTATTGGTTGAGAACCCACTTTTGGACTTATATTTTTAAAGGATAAATAAAAAAAATAGGACCTATGCTACTGTACCATATCAATCAATATATGTATAGAATTTTACAAATAAATATGGAATAAATTTAATAAACGCATCCAGACCTAGAATCGCACGCAGGTATGTCACACAAATACCTGCCACCTTCGGTAACCGAACCTGAGCTTCAAAGTTGGTATTTGGTATGAGGCGTATGTCAACCCTAGGACCAACGAGGCGGTCAAATAATATAATAACAGAAGGTGCGATTCTCGAATAGTGGAGAATATTTGAGAAAATCCTGTTACTCTCTAGTTATAGAAGTATCTTCACGCCCATATCCCCGAAGAGGTAGTCAGAGGCACAACCAGGGCACCCACGACTAGCCGAAGATACTATGTCCCACAATGTGATAGGTGGCAAGCCTATCGTCAACCGGGCACATATCCTATCCCGAGCAACATTTTTTTATTAGAAAATTGGAAAAACCCAATTTTTCTTTTTGTTGCCCGACCCGGGATTCGAACCCGAGACCTCATGCAGTCAAGTCCAACAACTGAACCGCTAGACCATAGAGGCGATTAGTTATATAAGGGTCAGTCATTGGCGATATAAGGCACACTAGACTACGATCTTCGAGGGGAAAAATTCTTGTGAAAACTCAGCTGAGAACTGAATAAAGTAACTATTACAGAGTTATTTCAAATATCCGTATTCGGACAATGTAGTGTCCGAATACGGATATTTGAAATAACTCTGTGAATTGGTTTTGTCAATTCATATTTAGTGCACATCATTGCCAGATATCTTTATGTAATCCCCATTTCCCGTGGTCCTCGCATCATGCCTAAACGGAAGAACAATTTTGGTAATTATTTTTTGTTTTGTTTATTTGTGGCCTCTGTGGTCTAACGGTCCAAGTGTTGGACTTGACTTCATGAGGTCCCAGGTTTCAATCCCGGGTCGGGCAACAAAAAGAAAATGTGGTATTTCCAATTTTTTAATAAAAAAAAATGTTGCTCGGGTTTGGATATGTGCTCGGTTGGCGATAGGCTTGCCACTTATCACATTGTGGGACTTAGTGTCTTCGGCTAGTCGTGGGTGCCCTGGTTGTGCCTTTGACTACCCCTTCAGATATGGGCGTGAAGATACTTTCTTACTTCTACTTACATTACTGGGCGTTTGTGTTTTATGTAACAGTGAGATCCGAGAAAAAGTGGGATTGAAAGACAGTGTTAATGTAACAGTGAGAAAAGGCATGCTCCGCTGCTTCCGTCATGCGGAAAAATTACAGATGGTACCCGTAGAGACCTTGGTTGATATTTCACGATCAAATAGATGGAGTTTTATCTGAGGGTAGAGTCAAGTCTTTAAAACCTTTGTTTGTATGAAAAGGGTAATGAATGTGGAGAAAGCCAGAAAGATCTGTAAGGAACGTGTCATTTGAAACTCGATGCTCTCAGCTATCTTGCTAGGGACATGGCGTGAAGATAAGTAAGTAGTGACAAACGTTTTACATTAATTGTGAATGGTGTTGTAAATAAAGGTGATTTAATTAAATGTCAATTTTTATATCACATAGCAAAACTAGTTTGTAATAGTAATGAATTTTGTTTTTTTTTTCATGATATTGGAAAGCAAACAAGCAGACGGATTTCGTGATGGTAAGAAATTCATGACGCCTATAGACACCAAAGGTGGTAATGGTGCGTTGCCAACTTGAGGTTGGGATGTTAGGCCTCGAGCAAAAGTAACTTTACCGGCTACCTTACCCTCCGAACCGGAACACGTCAACCGCAAGCACTGACGTTATGGCGGCTGGAATAGGTAATGGGGTGGTACCAACCCGGATGAGACACTGCGAAACTCTACCACCTAATCAGATGTCACGGTGCTAGTGACGGCAAGCCTACGAGCCTGGCAAGAAGTCAGATGGCTTATTCTGCAAAGGAGCCCAGACTAATATGGGGAAAAATAACTTAATAAATTTAAACATCAAAAACACTATTGTTTTGAAATCAGTGAAAAATATGATAACGCTTTTATTAAAAACTAGACTAGTTATTACCGCGAACTTCGTTCCGCCCGTTCAGTTTGTATGGGAAAAATTTTAATATAGTTTTTCCCAGTTTTCTCAAAATCGAACAGGATAAAAAGTATCTCATGTCCTTCTCCCGGTTCTAAGCTACCTCCTCATAAATTTTCGGCCAAATCGGTCCAGCCGTTCTTAAGTTATAAATAGTGTAACTAACACCACTTTATATATATATATATAGTTATAAAAAGATTCTTATGCTTAAAGCCATCTTGCTATTTATCACCCCCATTTCACAGGTGACAACTTATACAAATATGAAGACGTTGCCTTATTTCCCCAGAGCCCGTCTCTCCTTACTCTGTGGTTATTTGATCAAGTTTTCATATAACACAAGTATTTGTTTAGCTCCGTTATTCAAAGTTCAAACGGATGTGCTATTATAGAATCAAATATTGCTGTTCAACCCATCTTTTGTTATACATAATGGGGATAGAAATGGGGATTTTCGTTTACCATAGCCAGCATTACGCGTGAACGGATGGAAAAATTTTGAAAATTATTTTTTGTTGGGTATGTTATCGATGGTAGAACTTCACACAAAATAAAATCATTCTTAGGACAGGACAACGTTTGTCAGCTAAGCTAATACATTTAATAAAATTAGTTAAATACTTTTATTAGTACAATAAGGGCCACTTACACTTTCCTGGGTTAAATTTAATAACTGGTTAAACTGTCAAATATATATTGAATTAGTTCGAAATTAGAAGCTAACTTATTAAGTTAAAGAGTTAAATATCTAACCCAAGAACGTGCAGGTAGGCCTTAGAAGCTAATTATATTGTGAGTAATTTGGTCTTGAAGTCCAAAATAAAATGTTACTATGAGAATATTTTCTGTCACCTATATAAATAAATAAACTAATATCAAAATGACAGCTTTTACTTCAAGTAATTTTACATTTTCGCCGTGTTGACCTGGGTCCCCTGTATAGAATAGATCATCTGCCTTACCCACCGGGCAGCTCGTAAGAGGCGAGCATAGGTGTTTAATGGGTCACTACCATCAAGACCACTATGGTAGAGTCCTGTGCAGCACTTGCCGGGTAGGGATCTACCGCCTTACCTATTCCTGCTGCCATAACGACATATCTGGTAGACTTGCACAATAGGCCTAACATCCCGGTTACAGGGCAGTGACGCACCTAGGATATCTATAGTGTACATAGGCCACGATATTTTTTACCACCAGGAGAGCCGTGAGCTTGTTCATTGTCTTATCAGATAAAAAAATATTAATGTATATACACTCCATATAATAAAATATTTTTATATTCTGTTTGTCCACCTGTTTGTTCGGCTAAACAATGGAACGGCTGGACCGATGCTGATGGGTTTTTTTACTAGCAGCTAGTTGATGAAATGAGGAGTAACTAATGCTTTTTTTGCTTCAACGCGGACGAAGCTAGTTATTAACAGGATATCATTATTACCATTTCTTTGGAATCTTAAAACTAATAAGAAGATAAATTTCTTGTAGACAACATAAGTGACAATAATGAATGAACGAATTAATATTAAATCTTAATTGAGTAATAGGGGCTCTAGATGGTTGAAAAAATGATTAAGTCAATGACTCAATAAACTATACATGATACAACACACAAACAATATTTAAGCAACTATTTCTATGTAATATACCGGCTAACGCGACTTCGTCAGAATAATATAGATTTTAATAAAACTTTTAATCACAACTACATATTTTTTTTGGGGATGATTTAAAAAAACGTCGATATATTACATCGGGTCTTCAAATAAATATCGAATTTCATCAAAATTAGTCCAGCATTTAAATGATAAAAGCAATACAGACAGACAGACTTAAAATGATGCATTAAATATAAATAGAAACACGTCAAATACTGAAAATCATAAAACTATAGTGTACGACAACCCGCTACAAAATCCATTTTTAATGTAGCTAAAAATTATTTTGATCACGCCAGCCTTCAAACACAATCATCTGCATCGAAATCGGTCTATCCGTTCATGTGTTATAGCAAAACAAACACAACCATACACAGAGACACATCAAACGTATAACATCTCTTTTCATTCGGGGTTTAAAAATAGAAAATGTTTAATATTGAAAGAGCCTCGTGGTAATAAAACTTTTAGCTTTAGTGCCACCCATGCAAGTTGTTATTAGGAATATGAGGATTTTTGTATACTTAAAGCTATCGCTTCTATAGCCCCTGTATTTATAGCCCCTATTTCACAGGTGACAAGTTATACAAATATGAAATCCTCGCTGCTTTATTTCCCCAGAGACTTCTTATCTTATGCTGTGTTTGCTTGCTAAGTTTTCATGCCAACATAAGTTTTTTTTAACCGACGTAAAAAAGAAGAGGTTATTTGTTTGACTCCTAAATTTTTCTTGTGTATGTCAATCGATTTCTCTATGATTTCTGAACCGATTTAAAAAAATCTTATTTTATTTAAAAGAGCGTGCTTCCGTGATAGTCCTATTGCCACTAATTGGATCTGATGATGAAATTCAAGTAAAACTAAACAGGCAGCTCGTCAAAGGCGAGAATAGGCTTACTGTCACTAACACCGTGACATCTGACTAGGTAGTAGAGTTTCGCAGCGACTCACCCAGATTGGTACCACCGCCTTACCTATTCCTGCCGCCATAACGTTATGACATGTTCCGGTTTGGAGGGCAAGGTAGCCGGAAAACTTCCTTTTACTCGGGGCCTAACATCCCGGCCTCAGGTTGGCAACGCACCATTAGTACCTTTGGTGTCTCTAGGCGGCGTGAATTTCTTACCATCAGGAAATCCGTCTGCTTGTTTGCCTTCAAACACCTATCATAAAAAATGGAAATGTCGATAAATAATAATTTGTTTTGTGTAAATTTCTTTTCATTGAACTTAGCAGTAATTTAAACAAAACATCCACACAAATCTGTCTATGTGTTCAAAAGTTATGAAAGACACACTCACAAATACGCAAGCACACATACAAACACGTCAAATTTATTACACAAACATATTTTTCCATATGAACTGATAAACATAGTTTTCTATAGGGGTGAAAAAAATACAGAAGTAGAGCATATAATCTCTTTTTCAAAAAAATATAAAATATTTCGTATGCTTATAACCACCTATTCATCACCCCCATTTCACAGGTGACAACTTATACAAATATGAAGACGTTGCCTTATTTCCCCAGAGCCCGTCTTTCCTTACTCTGTGGTTGTTTGATCAAGTTTTCATATAACACAAGTATTTGCTTAGTGAAGGTATGCAAACTTGAAAAAACTCTCGTATTTGTTTGTGCAGAGTGAAATTTAAAAGCTACCTCTGGATAACCTCGACGTTCGAGTTTAAGTGCACATGGGTTATAAATCTCGTTCGCTTGGGGTCAGATTTGATTCCGGGTAGTTCTATAAATGTTTATAAATACACTTGTACTATTTCACGTAACATGTTTTATCGCCTTTGTGGTCTGGCAGTCCGGACTACTCTTCTTAAGGTGCCGGGTTCCGGTTCCACGGGGCGGGCAATGAAATAAAATAGAAAATGTGTATTTTTGAATCTATATATATAAAACAAAGTCGGGTTTGTTACAAGACTCGAGATTTGCTGGACCAATTTTCATGGTTTTTGATTCTTTGGATTTGTCTCCGCCCTGAATAACAGAATACACCTCAAAAACAATAAAAACAAAAAAAGTTGTCAAAGATTAATCATCTATACACATTATGAAAGAGAGTCGTGATATTTAAACCGATTTGGCTGAAAATTGATAGAGAGGTAGCTTTGAACCGGGTGAAGGGCTTATGGTACATTATCCCTTTCAACAGCGAGGAAACTAGGAAAAACCACATTTTAATTTTTCCCATACAAACTGAACGGCCGGAACGAAGTTCGCCCGAACAGATAGTTTACAATAAAAACGGAGTTACCCGGGAATTGATATATGCTCAGTTGGCAATAGGCTTACCAGCATGTTGGAACTTAGTCTGTTTAGCTAGTGGTGGATGCCTCTGCCTACCTTTTCGGGGATACCTATGGGCGTAATCATATTTTTATATTTTAAACTTTATTTTTATGTCTGTTAATTAAACTATATGATAACATTCCTAGCATATACTGTTTGCCTACTAATCAGGATACTTGTAAGAAGCGAACTTAGATTATATTGGTCATCATCAGCAATTAAACTTGCATAAGCGTACTTGCGTAAGCACCCCGGCCACGAGACACATCTATAATGTTTATGGTGTTTATAGGCCCGGTTGTCTCTTAATCTCAGAAAAGAAGTGCTTTTTATTATTCTTTATGATTAACAATTAACAATCAAATAGTATTCTTACTTTAAGGTCAGATCAATTTAAATTCAACCCAAGTATTGAACACCCGTGTCCCCAAAGAAGCAGTTAGAGATACAGTCAGACTACCCACGATCACCCAAATATACTCAGTCCCTTGTGATAGATGGCAAATCTATACCCGATCAGGTACTTATATAATTCAGGTAAATATATATTTTTATAAAAATTGAAAAACTGAGTTGACTAATCTGAAAAACGAATCAAACCTTAGACCTCATGTACTCAACGCCAACACCGGACCACTAAACCACAGAAGACAATATAATCTATTTGTTAGTTTATGTGTATATATTTATTGCAAACAATATGGTAATTATTCAACCACAACAAGGGCCTCACGTTTAAATGCTAGAAAAAACTGTGCTACAACCCAGGATGATGATGTCTGCTAACGGCCAATATTAATAATCAATCCTAATCCAAAACTCGCTGTCTAAGATTGATATTTTGATCCATTTTTATGTTATCGCTTGCCAATAATATATCAGTGCATAGGATAAATATGGGAATGAGGTATAGGATAGGCCGGCGGATACGCAGCTATCTAGATTGCTTGAAATCCATTAGATTGAGATACATTATTAACATTGGCCGTTAGTTAGCAAATCGAAGTCAGCATATAGTTACGAAGAAGTAGATTAAACCCTAATCAGCTGTCACTTATTTGCTTTCAAATTTGAAAAGTATACCGATTCCTAAAATACAATTAAATCAATCCTTCCTAATATTTAAATCGTAAATAAATGAAAAACACCGGAAAGCTGCAAATAAATTAGCAAGTTTGACCTGAAAACGGCAATATACCGAATTCTTTAATACTCTTGAGACTGGCAACATTTGACAGCCCAATCGCGGCTCAGTTTATAAATCAAAACCGCCGAAATTCAATCATTGTGGGTGACACTCCAAAACTCGCACTAAATTGGGGAAAAGTTTATTTCAAAATGAACTTTATAACAAGGAGTTAGTAGTGAATTTTGTTCAGATTCAAATCAACAAATGGAGACAGAAAAGTCGTTTATTCCATTCAGAATTATAATGACATTGTTTACGCTGAAATTGAGAGAAATATTTGATATAATAGCGCTGTCTGTTATTTAATAATGTAATAAAGAAATCCTTTTTTGGTAAATTGTTATTCACGTAAACAGGGAATGGTTGTTAATGAATGAATGATTTGATAAAAGAGTGAATCTTTTAAGAACAGCTCAGCAGATAACGGGTTTCTCGATACGATTAAGCTGACTTTGAGGTTGCGTTCTGGTTGTATACTTCTTGACTTTTATTACACTGTAAGTCACTAACCAAAACCATTACGTGAAATTTGTTGAGTTAAAAATATGATCCAGTGAAATTACTATTTGTATGTCATCTGAGAATTTGGATTATTCCAATATTTGGATTTAAAATACAATCTTCAGCTGGCCACTATCGGATCGAGCACAGGCCTTTCATGTTCAAAAAAAAGGAGGAAAATCGCCTCTGCGGTCTAGCTGTACTGTGTCGGACTTGACTGCTTGAGGCCCAAGGTTCGATCGGGTCGGGCACTAAAAAAAATACAAATATGTGTATTTACAATTTTTTAGTAAAAATAACGCCCGGGATTGATACATGCCCGATTGGCGATAGGCTTGCCACCTATCACATGGTGGGACTTAGTGTCTTTGGCTAGTCGTGGGTCCCCTGGTCGTGTCTCTGCCTACCTCTTCGGGGATATGGACGTAAAGATACATAAAAAGAAGAGGAGGTTATATGTTCGACTCCTATATTTTTGTGTATGCTAATTGATTTCTCCGTTATTTTTAAAATTTTCTTTGGTTTAAAACGTGATTAATTAATAATTACAGTCTATTATCACCTCGTGATTTTATACGTGAAATGAATCGTAAAATACTAGAATTACAAAAATAAATGGAATACTTTTTTGTGGTTTATTAAAGAGATATTTCGATTGTTTTTTAAAACCTTAAAAATAAGGGTATTTTTCATGTCATATCGTGACGCCATAATTTCGTCGTCAGGTAGGATTTGGCCATCTTTCTTTACTAATTTATTAGTTGTTTACATACGACTTCGTCGACGTAGAATGGATTTTCATACAAGATTTTATATTCTTTTAGGGGTTGATTTTTTTTAAAAAGTAGCCTCTGTTTAAAACTGGGTTTTTATTGTTTCTATAAGAAATTTCACCAAAATCGGTTTTGTGATTAAGCTGTAAAAACGTAACAGACAGAGACAGAAAGGCTTTCGTATTTATAATATTAGTATGGAGTGTAGATGGGCAATTTCATCAATATTATCTAATAAGAATTGGTTATTTTAAAGTATTGCATTTGCATTACATATTTTGTAATAGATTTAAGAGGAACTTCATAAATTAGGTTTAGGAAAACTGCAAAAAAAATCAATACGCTAGTCATATTGGTACACAACAATTAATTATTTCCTTCGATTTCTCTGGATATCCATTATTATAAAAAAAACTTGGTGCCAATGAAACTACCTTAGAAGTAGAAACTCTTTTAACTTAAAAAAAAGACGTTCGGCTCAAAAATGACGTCGATTACGATTAACATACATAAAAAAAATATACGAGTCAAACAGGAGGTAGCATCCTCCTTTTTTCGAAGTGGTTTAATAAGAGAGTTCATCTTTAGCATCGACTTTCCTCAAAATCCAGTTCACTGAAATCAGCCTTAGTAAAAATACTTAAATGAACAATTCCTAAGCGTATCGCGGTGTAACTAGTGCGATAGCAAGAGACACTAATATTTTGATGGATTATGCTTAGTAATATTATTTAGTAGATTAGGTGAAATTACTCATTAGTTCGTAGGTTTAATCCTAATGTATTCCACATTAAGGAGCTTACCAGAGCCCTTAACGAAAACTTTCCGTATATGATATTCGAAACTACTTCTGCAATCGCTTCTAAAACCTGTAATGTAGTTAATAACCATATCGATCACGTCAGCTTTCAAAACAGAAAATCTTCATCAAAAATGGTTCATCCGTTCAAAAGTTATGTCTCAGACACAATATAAGAGAGGTAAGAGATTTTTGAATGTTTCAAGTTATCTCTATTTCACTTGTGACAAGTTTTTACCCTCTTTTTCCGTCGAGGCTATGAAACATGACACTTTGTTTCATTGAAATAAAAAAAATAAAGCGATCCGAAGTGGCAGCTGTAGATTAGGGAAAGGTTATATTAAATTATGATTAAGAAATTAAAATTTAACATAACTCAAAATAACGTTGCAATTTTTTTGTAGCAAAAACGAGTTAAAGACAAAGTAAGATATCTTTATATAATCCCCATTTCGCGTGGTCATTGCATCCCACCTAAACAGAAGAACAATTTTGTTCATTCTTTTTTGTTTTGTTAATCTAGTGTCATAAGAAGGTTTTCAACACGAAGAAAACCGGATAAATTGTAATAAAAATAGGAGAAAACAATACTTTAAAGCATACAAACTGTTAGTAACTGTTAATGTCAAGAGATAAGAAGTTCGCCGGTTCGGTTAGTATTTGATATTTTTCATCATTCCAAAGTTACAAGTATACATTTTCAATTTTTATATAAAGCTAAACTTTCTTCATTTATTGAAATTTAAAGTTTTTACTGAAATCTATACTTGCCATCGTCGGCTCTTGGAGGAATTGCATTGTATACACATGTTTTTTTAGTAGTTAACAATTGTACTTTTTCACAATATACTGTATATTGTGGATAAGTACAAGTGTTAAGTATAAGTGTTAAGAGGGAAACAAAAACATGTTCTGCTATTTTAAAAGAATCTATGTTTTGAGCGATTGACTTTAAGAAATAACGTAATCTAAAGCATTTTTCAAGATCTATAGAATCTAGTTTGATGAAAAAATGGTTATTTCAACTCCATGTGTGAGGAGCGTAACCTTTAATTGTTTTATTGAAGTAAAAACTTCTTTATAAGCGCTGCGCACGTTTTTTGGAATGGGTAAAAACTTCTAATGTCGCGTCAGATCGAAAATTCACAGGGCGCTTGCGCGAATATTCGTGTTGTCATGTTTGTGTACGATAGCGTAATAAATGAATATTGTATTCTACTACATAAATGATAGTACTTTCATACTGATATTAATTAAAGCAATCCGTGCAAAATTATTTCCTAACTATTTCAAAATATCAAAAATGCACCACGTTAATATTCAAGTTTTCACTTCTGCCGGCACTCCCGGAGTGCAAAATATCAAAAATGCGCCACGTTAATATTCAAGTAGTTACCTCTGCCAGCACTCCCGGAGTGCAACCCGTCGTTTTTTTTCTAAAAACTTTCAACTTCGTAGTTCTAGCAATTTCGGAAATAGAGGTTTTGCCATTGGTTACAGGACCTTAAAAAGCAAAAATTGCACTTTTAACAAAATCGCTGATCGCTCGCTCGCTGTCACCTCAACCTCGCCTTTTAAATGTAGTGTGATATTTTCTATTCACACATAAAATTTAAATTTCTATTTGAGGCTATTCCTGTATTACACCTTAGAATTTCTAGAAATAGCAGTGTCTGCCGCGACGTTATGATCCAGTTGCTAAAGCGAAGCACTCAGGATTATTACTCTCGTAAATAATGTATGTTGGTCGGTGCAACTGTTTCATGGTTTTATATGCACTCAAACGTTCTAGATATTTTAGATAGCCTACGTTTTATACATGAATTTCGTTATTAAAATGGTGCCTCATTTCTTCATATCTTTATAACGGACTTCAAAATGGCGGAAGTTATTCATTTAGTTGTATTTTTTTGTTATTAGTACTATTCTACTGATATAGAAGAAATTTTGATGATTCTTTCATAGATTGAAGGTTATGAATCTAAAGTAGTTAGTGAGGCCTCTAATAATAATAAATATGTCGGCTTTTCTAGGTCTACGTTTTTATTTGAAGATAGATTTAATTTGTGTAACATGTCCAGGGTGATATAAATACACCTTAAAAATAAATATTCCTGCACAAGTTGTACAAATTTAATCCAACCCCAAATTAAATAAATTATTTGCTTGTTTTTTTGGTTGTATTAATGGTTGTGTTATGCTAATCGATAACAGAACAAATTATATAAATACCCAGACCCAATTCAGGCATATAAATGTTAATCACACAATTGCCTGCCCCGTCTACCTGTCTGTTGTTTGGATAAATTAGGCGTATACGCTCGTCCTTGACAAACAAAGCGGTCACTTATTGTTGCTTTGTTTTGCTTATAAGTACTTCAGCGATTTTTATAGGACTACTTTGGCATTAT
>NJDC01003418.1:68685-82499 GCA_002245475.1 Calephelis virginiensis
TTATATACATTCGATGTTACTTGTCAAACTCTGCAGCAGAGCCAACCTGATTAATACCGCTCAATCATATCTTAAAATATCCAACGAGTATAACGTTCGTATGCGGCATATGACTGTTCCTGTGATAGAATCCTATTAATATTATAAATGCGAAAGTTTGTATGTTTATTTGTTTGTTTGTTACTCCTTCACGCAAAACTGTTGAACCAATTGTCGTGAAATTTGGCACAAACATAGAGGGCAACTTGGACACACAGGATAGTTTTCAAATTCAAAACAAAACAACGCCGCGAGCAACAGATAGTATGAAATAATTCGCATTTAAAGTACAGAAGAAACTGTAAATTTAGCTGTATTGAAATTTTCACAGTGCTCGCATAGAAAAATATTCTAGCGGACGGAGAGGAGAAATGCGGTGAAGTGCCGAAAAATGTTATTGTAGCAATATGTCATTGCTGACTTTGTTTCAATTTATTTAATTTTCTTTTGTAATATTTTTATATAGATAATAGATATCTCCAAATGTTATTTGAATGTGAGGATATGGATTTTATAATATCTGAAATAAATGATTATTATTATCGTTATTATTATTAGTAACGCTGTGACGCCGCTGCCATGAGAACGTTGCGACGCTAAGCGTTGCATTTCCCTCCATGCATCGTGCGTCAGCGTCAGACGCTTTTGGAAGTGCGATGTCGCAAGGTTCCATGTGGTATGCCTCTAAAGGATAGCGCACATTTGGATGGGCCGGAATGAGGGCGCATCGCAACGCCATAATCTGCCTAAAACGCTTTGATACTTTATGTATAGAGCAAAGCATACTATGCAGGGCACGCTACAGTCCCCACAGAGTAATGTAAAAACTATATTATTAATGTAAATGGAGGTTTTACGACATTTTTCATACTTAACGATTTCAAAGTAGATTTCCCACTCTTCTTTTTTACTTTACTCTTTCGTACTGTGTAACAAAAACCCCGGATGCAATGCACCCCAGCCCACCTGAGTGCGGTATGCAATGAAATGCGCCCCGATCTGTTACGCGCCGCCCCGTCAACAGTGTGCACTATCCATTATACATACAAACAAGCGCGCCGAAAGTTCTTGCTCTATCCACTTTTTATGGAATAAGCTCGACCACTGGCTCTTAAGCGAAACCTCTAAATCGGATACATATGAGTAAATTGGTTTTAAATTTAATACTACACAAACAGAATTATTAAAATTAGCCATTGAGATAGCATAATGATCCGAATATGCGCATATTCATAGTATATTATAATGATAGGATAATGTTAATTGCAATATATGTCAGTATTACACCGTCTATAACATTCATGGCTATTAGATATTACTGTTACAATAATGTACTCGTGTGAATAGGCTTCATTACTCCCGCATCACTGTAATGTCGATAGAGGATTGTACCACCCCATTGTAATATTATTGCAATTTATTACCAGTTTCACATGCCGTTGTATGCGATATCACCCGTAACTTTAGACTGGACTTGAAAATAGACAATAACAACTCCGAAAGATAATAAGTATTGAACGTTAAATTAAAACAGTCTTTTTTATATTTAGTTTAAAAGCCCTGATGTTGCTGTAAAAAGTGAAACCGGTTGGCTAGAAAGTTGCAGAAAGTGTATACTTTATTAAATAAGGTATATTGTGAATAAGTATAAGTGTTAACTACAAAAAAAAAGTGTGTATACAATGGAATTCTACCAAGAGCCGACGATAGCAAGTATAGATTCTAGTAATAACTCCTTTGATTAATAAGACCATATTGAATCCGCGTAATTGTTATTGATAATTAAGTTTATGATGATCACTACCCCATGATAGTTCGGGCGCCCTGGGTAGAATAGAACATATGCTGCCAGCTCTTTAGAAGCAAGCATATAATATATCAAATCATCAATAAGTTACTACCAACAATACCAAAAAAATGTAGTTCCAAGCCGCAACTTGCCACTGTAGTGCTCAATTACTACGTTAGTGTTTGCCATTGTAGCGTTCCGTACTGGATGGTCAACTAGCAAGTAGAATTGGACATCAGATCTCGTACATAAGAGCGACGCGCCTGCAATATGTGTTGTTTGTATCTCCATCAGAAGAGTTGTCTGCTTGTTCGCCACTTACTGGAAACATTAAAAAAACACCTTGTAGCCATTTGTCATTTGCTTCTTAAAAAAATTGTTTTAAATTAGAAGGTTATTAGCAGATAATTTCTTTAAAATGTATGCTAATAGGATATTGATGAAATTTATATGCGACCATTTTGGAATCATTTGTTATATTTCAAAAAAAGAATTATCAAATCGCAACGTGGTATTAGGAGGGTGGATTGAAAGTACTCGACCTGACGGAGGTTCATTCAATTCTGAAAACCAAATACCCACATTATTCAGTTCAGTTTAAAGTAGTTAATAATGTGAAGTTCGAAACGTGTGCAACAATTTTATATTTTTTTATGTTTCATAATTTTATTAACAAAGCAATTGGACATACTTTCTCCAAATGAAGTAAATCGAGTAACTTGCCGTCATTAAGTACCATCATGGGGAAGGGCTATCCCCAAAAGCCATACATGATGCTGCTGTTTTATTCATCCGTGAAAAATGGATAGCAGAATTCAATCGTACCAGAGAGAGTGTAAAAGATGAACCCCAATCTGAAAGGCCTTCGACGTCCACTACCGACGAAAATATTAAAAAAGTACTTACTCGAATCTAATTAAATAGTTGCAGTCGGTTTTTGCAATTTTGCTGAGCTTAATTGTTTTTGTTATATAGATGTTGTTGCAAATGTGCCAATGTCTGGTGAAAAACAGCATCCAAGATTATGGCAAAGTTATTTGTTCCCAATAAGATAATATTTAGCTTAGAAAGTTACAGACGGAAACACCATCTGTGCAGACAAGATTATTTCAACTTGGGAACGTGCTACGTGACGGTGGAAACTTTATAATGTTTTATGTACTGGCGATGTGTACTGACTTTACATGGAGAATTTGTATGTACACACCTCGCCTCTGTGGTCTAGTGTTCCGGCGTCGGGCTTGCTCGGTACGGGTAAAAAAAAACGTATATTTTAAATTTTCTAATAAAAATAGTGTTCCCCGGGATTGGATATATGCTCGGTTGGCGATAGGCTTGCCACCTATCACATTGGGGCACTTAGTATCTTCTGCTAATCGTAGGGGCCCTGGTTGTGCCTCTGCCTTGTCGGGATTATGGGCGTGAAGTTACTAAGTTTTTTAGTCAATGAGGTTTTTGTCAAAGATATATTGTATATATAGTCGGTTTGCGAATAAGCGGCGACTACTAATATAATATATAATGAATGTAGTAAAATAGAAAAGGTTAACAGTACTAATCCAGGAGTTGCTCCACAGTATCAAAAATAAAAAAAAAACTAAATACAAATTACACTTCTGTATTCTTATTCTTTGTTATACAGAGTGCCTTATTTAAGAGTCGCCCTTCAGACCATTTGTAAAACTTATCTCTAATATATTGTTGACACAATCTTAAGTAACTTAATATAAAATGATCTAGATAACCGAGAAGGATACACAGCCCCGGCTTTCAGGGGATGGGGCTAAATATATTTTAAAATTTTGTGCCGTGTCTAATAAAAAAACTCAGACTTAAAATGGCTATGTCACTAAGGCTATGTTTCACAATGTATCAGTAAAGCAATCAGTAGTTACTTATTGAGTAAACTACTGAACGGTTAAATGCTTTCAGTAACTTACAACGCGTTTCAGAACAGTCCTTACATTATTTTTATGTGTCGAGTACACTTAAGAGGTTGACAAGTGGCAAAAATAATTAATATTTGGGTTCCGAAGAATAGTTTTGTAAAATTAGCCACTGTTTTTGTCTAATATTTTTATTGCATTATATATTTTATATCAAGTTTTTAGTAAATAAGATATACCTACATTTTATAATACATAAAGAAAAATTATAAATAAAACAGAGTTTGTTAAGCAACTTTAGTTTATGACAACAAAACCAAACAAGATTGATTGCATAATGAGAAAACACTGTTTTTTGAAGTGTCAATACTCAACAGTCAATATGTTGAATATCTGCACGTTCATATCCCCGAAGAGGTAGGCAGAGGTACAACCAGGGCACCCACGACTAGCCGAAAACACCCACAATGTGATAAGTGCAAAACTTTCGCCAACCAAGCACATATCCATTCCCGAGCAACGTTATCTTTCTTAGAAAATTGAAAACACAAATTTCCTATCTTTTACCTACTCGACCCGGGGATTGAACCCGGGACCTCAAGAAGTCAAGTCCGACGGCAGACCGCTAGACCACAGAGGCGATTAATCAATATTTGTGGTGATTTTATATTTTAAACCAAAAAAAAAAAAATTATTGATTTTTCAATTTAATTGTTCACCTTTAATATAATTTGTTTCTTTAATCTAATTTGTTTGAATTCGTATTAGAAGTATCTTCACGCCCATAAGGTATATAAGTGGTAGGCAGTGGTACAACCAGCGTACCCACGACTAGTCGAACACACTCACTCCCACAATGTAATAGGTGGCAAGTCTATCGCCGACTGGGCACGTATCCAATACCGGGCAACGTTATTTTTATTAAAAATTGAAAATATGCATTTTCTAATTTTTGTTGTTGCCCGACCCAGGGATCGAATCCGAGACCTCAAGAAGTCAAGTCCGACGCCGGGCTGCTAGACCACAGAGGCTATATTTTTTAAAATATTTTGTAGACATATTATATCAGGCAATGAAGCTATCATTGACCTACCACCACATAAATTTGTGGTGGAGCCCATCATCTCATATCTATTAACAAAGAGTCTTAACATCCAGGTTCAGTTTGACAAGAAGGATTACTAATGTGTATACATCTGTAGGCACTGAATATCCTTTTAAGAAATAGAACTTTTTACAAATAAAAGAATTGTTATTACCACGAAAAAAAAAACAAATTCTGAATTTTTTGTTGGTTTGCCAGTTTTTATGTTCAGTCCCTGGACAAGTCACACAAATTGAATCTAAAACCAAAGTAAGCAAATGCTTGTGTTATGGGTGTTATTCAACTATACTAATACATAGATTTACTTAGATATATACCAGAATAAATTTTATAAACACCCTGACCCGTAAATGCAGACATCTAAATGTTCATCACACAAATGCCTGTCCCCGTCGGGAATCGAACCCGAGACTCGCGGTTGATCGATGTAGTTAGTACGCTAGCCACTCGACCAACTAGGCAGTCGGAGAAGGATGCCAGCGCATAGAGGCTAATACATTTTTTCTTTTCAGGATTTAAATTTTAAAGGAGACATAAAATACAGTTTAATACATTTTAATACACCGAAAATAACTATTCACGCTTACATTTATTATATACCTACTTAGATATACTATGAGCAGAGGAGAAAATAAAATTTACATTATTGCAACACGCCATGTAAGATTTCATTTGTAAAAAAGAAAAGCAAAGAAGGTTTCGTGCGTATTTATGTAAAATATTTAGGCAAAATTCGATGTAAAACATGTAAGATTTAATTGTTTAAAGCTGTACGTCTTAAGCGAAAAGGGTCAAAATCTAATCCAGAGGTTCCCAAACTTATTTCATGTAACGCCCACTTTGAAAATCAATTGTTTTGTAGCGCCCCCCCCCCTCGTTTTTTTCTTGTCAATAACCTCAATAACATATTTGTTGCGCCCAGTTTAAAAAAAAACATTTTTTTCAAGATTTATACCGCCCCCCTCTAGGCTTCCAGCGCCCATAGGGGGGCGTTATCGCCCACTTTGGGAAAGGCTGATCTAATCGAAAATATAGTTTAGTCGTACAAAATAGTAGTTCTTAGTGTTAGTTATACCGAACAAAAATTATTCAATAAGTGTTGTTAAAAATGACAGAAAATGGCCCGCTACTGACTATGTTATACCTCTGACTTTGCTTCCACTATTCTTCCATATTCGGGTCTGGAGAGTACACTTGCACTACAGGCCTAACTTTATTGGCTCAGGTTGTATCTTACCTATTTTTATATTCCGCGTCTTCCACGTTGCGTATTTCTATATAAAATTGTTGTTATTAATAAATAACTTACTCTCAAAAAGGCTCATTATTCTAATATTAAGCCTTTTTAAAGGTTAGTCACTTTTAGGCCATTTGTAAAACTAATCTCAAATGTATTGTAGACACAATCTAAAGTAACATAATATAATGTGATCTAGATTGCCTTGAAGGGTACAGAGCCCTGCTCCCTAGGGATGGGGAAGCTTAATAAAACATCTCTTTAAATTGCTAGTAACGTTAATGAGTGCATTTGTTTTGAAGGGGAAAACATGGTTTGGCAACGTTAATTGTAATGTACAGATTTACTTTGTATGTGCATGTAGTTGGGCTTTTGTAGCTAACAATCGGTTTTTTGTTGTTGGCAAAATAACTTGTTAGTGACATAAAACCCGAGAACGGTTAAACAATTTGGCTAATTTTGGTTAGGAACTATTTGTTGAAGTCCAGGGTATGTTTGAAAAATAATAAAAAAATTGAAATAGGTATAATAAAAAGGGAATACTGCTAGGAAAATAGGAAAACAACATTTTCATTTTTTATACAAACTGAACAGGTGGACCGAAGTTCGCCGGGACAGCTAGTAAATAATAAATATTCCTTTTTTTTTAAATGTGGAAAATTCCCCGGATACTTGCTGCTCTCGGGGGAGAACAGCGGGTTATGTCGGACTCGAACCGACTAAAAACCACACTATGAAGCAGGCGATACTGTTTTTGTTACGGTACCGAATAATTTTCAAATGTCAGAATATGTACGAGTAATACAATTAATTTGAAAGATTAACGGTGGTTGAAAACAGTTTAATCTATATTAAACTAAAAAAAACAGTTTTAAAATGAAAAAAAGTCTTTTAATGTACTTATATTACAATAAAAAAGATTATATCATAGATTAAGTGGTTACCACCGTGTAACTTTTTTATGTTATTGTTTTCATATCTATGGTTAAAACTGGATTTTTATAAAATGTTAGGGTAAATACTTTTCTGTGATTGGCAACATTAGCAGCGCCTTCCTTATTTGGCGCGCATTCGAAATTATAACAAAATTCATCCTTGGCAACTAATTAACTTGTGACAGCCAATAAAAAATCCAGAATAATAAAGTTTTTCCTGCTCAATTAACAAATCATCCGAGCCAACACTAACACAATTGCTAAGCATTGTACCCCATAATTTATGAATCCAACAACACAGTAATGCTCTTACTGAGTAATTAACATTGGTTCGGTTCGATAAATAAGGTCTGGATTTCGTTTTATTTAATTTATCCCAATACTAACTGTTACTCGCTGCTTTTAACCTTTGATAGAAAAAGAGAAGTAGATATGACAAGTTTCGTGAGAGCGCGCGTTTGTGTGCGTGTGCGTGTGCGTGTGCGTGCGTGTGCGTGTGTGTGTGTGTGTGTGTGTGTGTGTGTGCGTGAGTGCGTGCGTGCGTGCGTGTGTGTGTGTGTGTGTGTGTGTGTGTGTGTGTGTGTGTGTGTGTCTGTAGCATCAAAACTGTAAATTCATCTATATTTTTCAAATGTTTTGATAGGTACCTAATTATTTTGCTGTTTAGGGATAAAACGAATCAAACAACCAAATACAACGTTTTCTCCAATCAGTTAACAATATTTCAGTTAGAAATTAAAAAAAAAACCGTATAACGTAAATTAAAAATATAAAAGTCCTTAAAAAGTTGCTTTAAATTCCGCGCTCTCAGCTGTAGCCATACATTGGGAGAATTGAAAGTGCTATAATTTGTTTATTTTTAGCCTGAGCTTTTTTCATCTAGTCGTTTTGGTTATCTTATCTATCTATCACGCCCGTATCCTGGATGAAGCAGGCAGAGGCACTATCAGCGCACCCACGACTAGCCGAAGACAATGTGATAAGTGGTATGCCTTTCGCCAACTGGGCACATATCCAACCCCGGGCAACGTTACTTTTATTAGAAAATTTAAAATACACATTTATTTTTTCAACGACCAGGGAATCGAAACCGGACCTCCAGAAGTCAAGTCGACGCCGAACTACTAGACCACAGAGGCGATATTTTTTAATGTTTCAGTAAAATATGCAGAATATACAGGCTCTATTTCGGTCACAATTTGAAAATAACGTTATATATTTAAAATTTGTCAAACAGTTCTTGAGTTATAAGTAACAAACGAACTAACTGGCAAAAGACTCGATTTCTATCTACATATATACAAACAAGATGTGGGGTAGCATTTTCCAGCGTAAGGAGGAAACAATCCTTTTGGGTGATCAAATGATCTAGAAAAAAGTAGATGCTAGATTATTTCCCCAGAACCTGTCAAAACTCGGTGATAGAGGGGCGTATAGCAGTTTGCCAGCTTCTTACCCACAGCATTACCTTTACCGATTCCTGACACCATACCGCCTTGTTTGTTTGACCGCCGAGTGGCTAGCGTACTCGCCTAACTGCATCAACGAACCGCGAGGCTTGGGTTCGATTCCTGACGGGGGCAAGCATTTGTGTGATGAACATTTGGATGTCTGCATTTCCGGGTCTGGGTGTTTATTAAATGTATTCTGGTATCTATTTAAATAATTCTATGTAATAGTATTGTTGACTAACACCCATAACACAAGCATACAATTTGCTTACTTTGAGGTTAGATTCAATTTGTGTAACTTGTCCAGGGATATTTATTTATTATTATTATTTATACCTTCAGTGTTCGCCATTGTTATGTTCCGTGCTAAAATGTAGGGAATCCGCTCAAGATTCCAACCATAAGATAACACCATCACATGAATGTGTCAACAGAAAGTACAGAAAGTAGAAAACTTACGAGATTTTTTTGGCGCACTTACCTATAAGACAAGTCTCCTGAACGCGGTCTAGATGTAAAATAGCCTGGTAGACCACATCTCAATAGATGTGGTCCACATCGGAACACAACAATGGTGAGCATAAGATTTGTAGAATCGAAAATAAGAATAGTGTGACGTCTGACTAGGTGGTCGAGTTTCGCAGCCACTAGCCTCGATTGGTACCATTGCCTTACCTATTCCTGCCGCCACAACGTCTTACTGTTGAGTTGTTCTGGTTGGAGGATAAGGTAGCCGGTAATCTTTTGCTCGGGACATAACATCCCAACTTCAGGTTGGCAACGTACCATTACCACCTTTGGTGTCTCTAGGCGGCGTCAATTTCTCACCAACTCATAAAAAATGATACCTACGTAAATAAATATTTTACATAAAGTTAGGTTCACATTATAGTAGTAGAACTAATAGCCATAGGCTCAAATGATAATCACAAAAGACCCTACCAATCGGTTGGAACCTATTAATACGTAAAGCATAAACTTTGGACCCCTTTTTACGAAAATTGCGCTGACGGAGGAGGAGGACGGATTAGGCACACTTATAGTTTACATGTAGGAGAAATGCAGAACGCTAATAATTTTTAATGATAATGTTTATAAATTACATAAATTCAAAAAATAAAACATTACACGTGTTTTTACCATTTGTATCACTACCATGCATTTGACACACACAAACAAATATATTGATGATAATGATAAAAGATCACAGATGGCGCACAAACTATAATCATACATTTGGAAACAAAGTAGTTGGTCTTGCGAAATGAAGATGGCGTTCTTATCAAAAATATATCAAAATGTATTATGGTCGAATTTCGACCAATGGGCGACGACTAGTCCTTCTAATATCGCAAATAAAGATAGTACGATTGCATCTCAAAGCTCATTCAAGTGTTTGTCTCTAAATATATAACCACAATATACATCGTTCATAAACCATAAGTGTGTTTTCGTTACCGCTTACAACTTTGTATGCATTGTTCCCCCTAATTCACACGACGTCGAAGCTGAATGCGAACGACGTTTCCCATTTGAAATTTGACTCTTAAATGTGTTGCCGAGTTTCGTGGTAAGTAATTTACAAGCAGACTCATTGTTGCAAGTTCAAATGTCTATTAAATGAACAGTGTTGGAGTGGTTTCAAGTTGGGTATTTATTGGAAAGTCGGGCGAGGTAGTAACGTTTTCATTACAAATAGCCTCGTATTTGACAGATACTTTAGAAGTACTTTAACGCTACTATCCCTAAAACGGTAGGTAGAGTACAAAGGTACCTAAGATTAAATGAAGGAACCTATAATGTGATATGTAGCAAACGTATCAACAGGGCACTTATCCAATTCCAGGATCTCATCTGAAATCTCATGTACTCAACATTACTACCGAATTACTAGATCATAGAGGTAGGCAATTAAAAAAAAGTATTTTATCAGCCAGTATTGGGTTCATACCCCCTTGCGATTATTTTTAAAGTGGCGCATGATAAGTGGCGATTCTGTAAAAAAATCAACCAGTGGTCTAGCAGTCCGGCGTCGGATTTTCTTCTTGACGGATTCGACCTCTGGGTCGGGCAACAGGATAAAAATGAAAATTGTTTTTTTTTTCAATGTTCTAATAAAAATAACGTTGTTCAGGGTTGGATATGTGCCCGGTTGGCGATAGGCTTGCCACCTATCACGTTGTGGGACTTAGTGTCTTCGGCTAGTCGTGGGTCCCTGGTTGTGTCTCTGTCTACCTCTTCAGGGATACGGGCGTGAAGATACTTTTATATTTTCGAATTATTAAAGAGTAGACAATGAATTGTGTGAGGTCCAATACACGGCCAGAAGCAAAATTAAGGCACCCACGACTAGCCGAAGACACTAAGCCCCACATCGTGATAGGTGGCAAGCCTATCGCCAACCGGGCACATATCCAATCCCGAGCAGCGTTTTTTTATTAGAAAATTTGAAAAATCCGATTTTCTGTTTGTTGCCCGATCTGGGATTTGAACCCGGGACCTCAGGCAGTCAAGTCCATCAACTGAACCGCTAGAATACAGAGGGAATTTTAATAGTATAGAGGAGAATTTCAATAGTAGGTGTAAAATGTTTCAAACACGAATATCGACTACTCGAAAGTTGTTATGGTTTTCTACTAATATTATTATTTGTAGAGTATCCACTCCCAAAAAATAATAATACCACTTCAAATTTTCAACATGAAAGTATTTTCCAATATCACGATATTAAGTTTAAAAGCTAATTACATTAATTTTAAGTGAGTACCTAACCCTTACGTCTATCTCGTATCCCAGACAAACCCTTCAAGTAATAATATTTTATGAATTCTTAAACCCTTGATAAAAGACAATATCGATGAAACAATTTTCAATAACAATCAATATAAAATTAAATCGAAAAATAAAACCGTTATTATAAATACTTTCACAGGATTATAGTCGGGACACTTGCAGGAATAAATGTCAAAATCCTGTACACATTGTCTGGAGGGGTAATTTACATATTTATTGCCACCCTCGTTTGTATTAGCTCTTCAGGTGACATTCACGTTTTATGCTTGAGTATAATGCAATTCTCTTCGAATAGTCGATTAACAGGGCAATTTGAGATCGAGTTCCTTTCTAGAAATATTATAGAGTCGTTTGTTTTATGTAAATTTTAAATTGGAACTTAGGTCTTTGTTGAATCGAGTGGCAATGTCTCAACAATTCGAGTCGATTTCGAAAACTATTTTGATGAGTCGTATTACTGATTTGATCTTGATTTTTATTTCTTTGATTTGTACGACTTTGTTTTGTAATAGATTTATTTTTTTATTTCTGATTTTTGAAACGAAAATTGTAGTTTCGTAAAGTGAGAATTATAAATGAAATAAAAGCAAAAAAAGATAAAGTTATAAACAGCTTTTATATAAATGCTCTTAAAAGAAGAAAGTATTTTTTTCCTTAAATTTATTAACTATGAACTTATAACCTTATTCTACACAACTTATATATATTTTTACAAATAAACTATTTTTTTTCCTGATAGGATTTCCTGACTAGTTCCTACTTGTTGAATTTTGTAAAATCTGTTAAGTTTAAATAAATAAAAAATTAATTTAATTAAATATTGATCATGGCGACGAGCTTTTATGATCATTTAAGTTGTATATAATAAGTTCATAGGTAATATATTTAAAGAAATTTTTTTTTTCAAAAAGCTTTTTCGAATTTTTTTTTTGTTTGTAATTTATTTTTGGCTTTTCAGGGCTAGCTTTCTTTGTCTGTTTATTACATTCAACACATCATTGATGGTAGGTCGTTTGCCGGTTAATTTCAAACAATCCAGTTCTTTAACAAGGATATCTTGTAATCATTTTAACCTACTTGCCGACCCTCCCAGAGTCCGGTTTAGAAGGGTAAGAGCTAATATACAACAGGGTTCGCCCAGGTGCCCTGAGGTTGTATGTTCATGACATCATATTACACCCCGATGCCACTTAGCCGTCGGTACGGCCTCTCCTTGACTTGGGTGTTTGGAAGCTCTTATTTCAGCTTATAGCTTACTTGTGCCTAACGAAACATAGTTCCGGGTTTAATTTAGGAGTTTTCCTTCTTCAAGACAGGTTGCTGACTAATGCTGATGACGCCCATCCCGCCAAATTATACAAATCAAAGTTAATCAATCGATATTACAGGCCGTAAAAACTCAATTTTGCATTTATATTCTCAGTGATCTTTTTAGTATAGGAAAGCACAAAAACTTCAATAGCGGCATGTTGGATTAAAGTCATATCAGATTATTTTCGGTTAGTCCTTTCATTTGATATCCATATTTTAGAAGTGCAATAGATTATAACTTTTCTGCCATGTTGGATGTTCCGTCATATTGGATTAAGGATTACGGATGTCACAGTATTTTTCAGTTGCTCTCAACCAGCCGTTTTACCCGTATTGTAGAAGTTCACTAAAAATAACTATTCCGCTGTCGTGAATGGTCCACCATATTGGATTAAGAATGATGTCACATTATTTTTCGAGTTGCTCCCAACGAAACCTTCATTTCACAATATGGGTAATATTGTAGAAGTTCATTAAAAAAAACTATTCCGCCATCTTGGTTGGTCCGCCATACTGGATTTATAATGACGTCAAATATATTATCGTACATTGTCATCCAATCTAAACATGTATAGAAAATTTCCACTCAGTCGGTTGAAGATATCTGCTTCAAAATTGAATTCAAAGATTCCACCCGAACAAACATACTTACATTGCAAGTTAAATAAAAGCTTTTAAGAAAGTATCTTCACCGCCGTTTTCCAGAAGAGTATCGTAGATGTCCACCCACGATTAGACGAAGGTACTCCTTATTCTAATAAAGCGATAGGTGGTAACTCTATCGTCAAGTCGGAACTTATCTCTAGCAATGATGTTTTCTTAGAAAGTATGAATTGTTTTGAATGAATGAAATGAAAACATATTTTTACGTAGGGAGGGTTACGTTTAAACGTAGGGATCCACGTCCTATTTATCTCCTGCCACCATAATGTCTCTGTCATAATTCGGTTCGGAAGGCAGCGGATAGACTTTCCGGCCTCAAATTAGCGATACACCTGTAACATCTGTAGTTTCAACAATGTGACTACTTCTTCAAAATAAACAAATAATTTCTCAAATCGGTTAACAAGTGATGCAGATATTAATATAATCGCCTCCTTTTTGAAAGCTGGCTAAAAATGGAAATATTCCAAATGGAGTGATTTAAAGTTAGACGCTAGTTGCTGCTGACGAAGCTAGTTAATATAAATATATAGCAGTAAGCTAACTGTCCCGTCGAGTGCCATAATTTTTGTTTAAATATTTGAGTATAAATTATACTGCTATTT